>APFE030783897.1:164305-213918 GCA_000404065.3 Pinus taeda | reverse complement strand
TTTTTAGGAGTTGTTTTTAATGTGATTTTTTGGACTTTTCAGTGTCGAAATCTGCAGAAAATTTTGAGTTGAAATATTGATTTGTGTTATTTAAACTGGTTTTTTGACTGTAGATATGGATTCCACACCCTAAAAAATCCCTAGGTCACTTCAATTGTGCAGGAGTTACCCATCAAGCTTGTGATTTCAATAAATTTCTACCAAATTTTAGACTTCGATTGTGCAGGGGTTACCCATCAAGCTTGTGATTTCAATAAATTTCTACCAAATTTTAGAGAAATTAGACGATATAAACCCATGGGAAAACTTCCAAAAAGTCGCACTAAAGACAACTACTTATTATATTAATAACCTTTGTTTTAAAAAACTTATCCATACATTAAACATACCTCTTTTGTAATGATATTAACCTATGATAAATGGCATTTAAGCCTATTTTTTTGTAACGATAATAACTTAGAGTAACCTAAGAGAAATGTCTCTTCTAGTTAGGCCCTAAGGTGTTTCTCTATGAAAACAACTTCCCTTGCTACCCTCATGTCCTCTGTTTGCCCCCTTAGATCTTTTGTTAGATGATTAGATTCTCCTCAACCTTTGATTTGAATTGCAAACCATTTTGGCAAGGTGGCAACAAATCCGAACTTTGTAATAAGGCATAGATCCAATGACCTTTATCGACAAAGGTTCGTTATGGGCGGCAACTCTATTCTGTAATTGTTCTATTATGGTTATTCCATAACTATTCCATTCTGGTTTGCCCCTGTTAGCTTATATCAAAATGTGGCGAGACGATCCCATAACAGTTCAGTTTCAGTGTGGGACGGACCCTGCTTAGCGAACATGGTTGGTCTTCCGGCACTGCACCTTGGATGGGACCAAAACATAAATGAAGGATTCAATTCCAATTTGTTTCCAATCCAGATGTTTCAAAGAGTGTATCTGGGCAAACTGTGGAAGATGTATCCAAGAACAACTTTCTTGAATTCTTATTTCAGCAAACTCATCAGACTTGACTGGATGGATGCCATGGAACGGATTCTTTGCTCTCGATACGCTTTTCTACGGCGAATATCATAATTATGGACTAGGTTTAGACCAATCGCATGCTGAGAGTGCCATGGTCTAATCAAATTTCTGCATATATATATAGGATTGTACTATGTTCAAAGATTCGTATGGGATGATGAATGGTTATCATATTGTTGTAACTAACTAAATTCTATTAATTACAGGAATTGATGACTTATACTTTTATAGTGTAGTCCAGAGTAAATGTATTTGAAAACCAGTGGATTAAATCATAGTTACCAAATACGTCCGAATCAGTGGAAAAAATACGGAAATTCTGAGTTCGATTCGTATTTCGAATAGTTCGATAAAAAAAATTCGATTCCTACGGTGAGAGTGTGCATTTCTTGGACTATTGTTTTTGCACATTAGTATTAGTTACTATTGAACCGTTGCACAATGTGAGAGTGTGCATTTCTTGGACTATTGTTTTTGCACATTAGTATTAGTTACTATTGAACCGTTGCACGATGTGAGAGTGTGCATTCCTAATCAGAAGACTCTTATTATATCTTGGATTATTTTTTGCAGATTAGTATTACTTACCAGTGCTTGGACTATTTTTTGCAGATCAGTATTATTTACTATTTCTTGCTGGTTATATAAAATGCGAGCCTAATCTTTCTAATTAGATAAACAAAAAAAATCTCAAGTGTCCATGGTAAATGTAATTATTTTTAAACTAAAAATAGATGAGGCCAGATGTAAATAGAAACTAATGTAAAATGGAAACTGATGCCAATACCAATCAAGGCAGGATAGCAGATAAAATGGAAACTAATGTAACTGAAATTTACCAAACAAAATTTATGTCAATGGAAACAGGGTAAGAGGTAAAATGGAAACTAATGGCAACCTGAAATTTTCAGATTTCAAAATTTTAATGTTTCTTTTAATGGTTTAAAAAGTTGAGATAACTAGGAAAGAAAATTTTGAAGTTGACTAAAAACTAATTGATTTTTTTATATATATTTATGTTAAAAGCAATTTAAAAAAAAAAGTTTTAAATATTTAATTTTTAAATGTCTTAACTATAAAAAAGATTTTAAAATAAAATCAGAAACTAAATACGGATATATTTTTGAATTTTGTATATTATATTGATTAAATTTATTTAAATTTCAAAATAAATAGAAAGAAAAGAAAAGAAAAGTGTTGAAGTTATATATATAATTAATATAATATAATTATATAATTAATGTATAGTGCCGAATTTTTTCCCAATTGAATTTTTTTCTTCCGAATTTTTATCGTATCGTATCTAATTCGAATCCGAATTTGGTAACTATGGATTAAATACACAAACAAGTCTAACGAGCAATTGTGGCCTTGAAAAAACTAAAATTTTAATCGGTCGTTGGTTCATATTTTTTTGTACTTTCACTGTACAATTTTCTTCTTCTACGAATGGCGTCGACAACCATCATGGGTAGTTAGGCTCCCGTGACAAAAAACCACACAACCAAAACGCGGTGGGTTGGCAGCAGCGACGAGTCCCAGCCTTAATCCTTTTTTTCCAGAAAAAGTCCCAGCGGCAATCCTTCCGGCTTCACAATACCTAATGTTTTAATACTTATGGAGCATTGACATGGAAAATCTATTATATTTTTAAACTCTTTTTTTATTATCTATTACAAAGAATTATTACTATTAATTTAAATAAAATTGATTTTTTTTAAATAACAATAAATTTAAAATATACAGAAATCAAATTATTACTATCTCTTTATATAAATTGATTTTTTTAATAATAATAAATTTAAAAATACAGGAATCAAAATGCATTTTTCTTGTTAAATTTAAACCATAATTATTAAGTTCGCTCGAATTTGAGAAAAAAACAAGATAATTCGACAACTCGATCCGTAAATCGAATAATCCGGCAAATATTCAGTTTGATTCGGTTTACTAGATTAGTAGTTAATGTAGCATGAAAGAAAGTTCACATGAAATGAATGGCAGCCGGCTCGCAATTACATAAACTTCCTAATCTTTTTGTTTTTCAATTTTATTGTTGCTTTGGAGGGTTTGAAAGTTAAAGGGATAAAGTATGAATTTGAGTTGTGAAGTCAGCAAATTAGGTGTAATTTGTTCATGTCCACATGAAATGAATGGCGGCGGAATCGCAAGTGCAGAAACTTCCTAATTTTTCTATTTTTTTTGTTGCCTTAGAGGGTTTGTAAAGTCAAAGCAATAAAGCATGAATTTGAGCTGTGAAGTCAGCGAATCATGTGTAAACATTAGATTTGCTCATACGAATGACGAAATTTTATTTAAGTTTTTATTATTTAATTTTTAATTTGTTTGGAAAGTTAAAGCAATAAAGAATGAATTTGAGCTGTGTATTCAACGAATCATGTGTAAACATTAAATTTGTTTATATCAAGAAAATTTTATGTAAGTTTTTAATATTTAATGTTTTAATTTTTAAATTTGTATTAATGGCTAAATAAATTTAGATAGGGTTTAAATTTAGGGAAGGATTTTAGGTTAAATTTTTGAGTTTTGAAAATAAAACAAATTTAAAAAAAAAAGAGTGAAGTGTAGTTTTTTTTGGGGTGAATTGTTATTTTAAAATTGTTTGTATTAGTTAAAATTGATAGAAATTATTTAAATTTCAAAAATAATGGAAAAAAAAAAAAAATAACAAAAACTCTTCTTGCCATGGAAGGAAAATTTTATTTTTCTAAATATTTATGATGTATAGTAAACAATACTGACTTTAAAAGAATTTATTATTTTTAATTATATTTGCATTATTTTAATGATTTATAAATAATTTCTTATTTTTAGTTATATTTGCATTATTTTAATGATTTATAAAGAATTTCTTATTTTTAGTTATATTTGCACTATTTAAATGATTTATATCTTTTTTATGAAACTAAAGTTAGAGTCAAATCTCTTTGTCACCGATTTAGGAGAAATTGATTTTACATATGGTCATTAGCATTGGAGGAGAAAAACATGCTTAATAATTTTAGATGAGACATAAAATATTATTTGAAACCTCACTCCAACTAAACCTTCAAGCCCTACTTAATTCCATGGCACCCCACACATTACATATTTATTTTCCTATTTGAGTCCATAATCACTATGATCTTAGATAATAGATAAAAAACAAAACAAAAGACTAAAGCACAATTGTGACAAATCACACTCACTAGGTTTTAATATTTTAGCGAGAAGCCTTACACCGTTCCTTTGCAACATCTGGTGCAATTGCTAGTTTCTTGAACCTTAAATTATCAAATCTAAGTTTATTTTAGTGCAATTGTTTGTGGTCTTACCTCCACGATATAGTGCTCTTGCCCCTGTGGTTAGTGAGAAGCCTTGTGGCGTTCCTTTGCAACATCTGGTGCAATTGCTAGTTTCTTGAACCTTAAATTATCAAATCTAAGTTTATTTTAGTGCAATTATTTGTGGTTTTACCTCCACGATATAGTGCTCTTGCCCCCGTGGCATAGTTCGAACACCCCGCTGTTATGAATGCACGCTTCCTTTGTAAACTTGGGAAAGTGGGTGCTTACCTCCATCCATAGGTACAAAAGAATGACAAGCATGTGATGATGGTGAGGACAACCAAAATTGTATTAGTCACGTACAAATAATAAGCATTGTGAGGTTTCGAAGTGAGATCACCTCGAGCTTACATGGGCCTCATTGGTACTGGACAAGAAGAGTAAGGAACACAAACTTCCCTCTACAAGAAATGTTTTTTTAATACATGTGCAGAAGAAGTGTTGTACGAGAGAACAAGTATGCAGTATGCAGAGAAAGGAACACAAACTTTATTCCACAATATTCTGCACACATCCCCACTTCTGCACCTTTGCATACTTATTATGCACACCTCCATCCCACACAACACTTAAGCGAGAGACATAAAAGTCTTACGATAGTTAAAGACAAATTTATCGCCACATTACAGATGTTATGTAAGCATTGTCCTAATCGTGCTACCATACGTATAACTACCAAAAGAAATAGGGAATATGCTACTATGCAGCTATCCCACTTGTTTCTTTTACTTTCTGCCTTGAACCAAGCATTTTGGGTTTGAATATCTTTATTTTTTTATTTTTGAATTATTTTCCTTTTCAAGATCATTACATTAAAGCCTTTATATGTTTCGATTTTTAGATCATTTCCCTTGCCTTTATAGTGTATTCCACTCAAATTAAAGTAGAGTTTATAAATTTGTTATCTCTTTACATTACAAAACAGTATAACATGTTTATTTTTAATGAGTTAATCTTTTTTTTTTACGGGACATACATTTGATGAAATTTTGTGAGTTTTTTTTTTTTTTTTTAATGATAGTATATGGAGTGAATTCATTTACTCGAGGTCTTAGAGCGTTAATATAGGTCAACGTGGGGGCATGTCACCACCTTATCTTTTTAGGGGACATACATTTAGTGATTTTTTTAATGATAATATATGGAGTGAATTCCCTTACTGGAGGTCTTAGAGAATTAATATAGGTCACAGTGGGGGCATGTCACCACCATCAACCCAAGCCTTAGCAAGGGGAGGCGTGGTAGCCCTGTCTCGCACTTGCCCAAAAGTTAAAACCAATATTGTGCCACACCACCCAACTCAAGTAAGAGAATATTTGTCAGACATGCATTGCATCATGCAATCAATATTGATCTTGACTATGATGCGAATCAAGAAACGTAGGATTAAGTAGGGAAATTCGCCTAAGATTTCAAGACATTTGCATTATAAGCTATTGGAGAAATGGAAACCTACTAATTTGGTCCTCATCATACTAGGTCTTATTGCTAACTTTTTCTTGCTACCAAGGGAAGGTCCAAGCCCTCCTAACCTAGACTCCCCCTTGAATCATCCTCTAGAATTTCTCTACCATGTTGAGTCTCAGCATTCTACTTTGGGTCAATTGCAGGAAAGGGTCACACTGATTGAAGCTCGTCGGGCCATGCCAAAAACAAGCGAAAGGAAGCTCAAGGGGTGTAACTCAGCAGGTCACCTCTCACCATCAGCTTTCTTAAATAATTGCAAGGTTTGTGGTAACTTAATCTAAATTTGTTCTCAACTCTCGATTCAATTATTCTCTGCATGTTGTTGGGAGCATTGGCTTGGATTCAAATTGGGCCTTTATCCACTTACTAAAGCACTCTCCCTCACACTGGCACTCTGGGTTTATCTCTAGTTGTTACATCTTTACTCTTAGACCCTAGTCTACCTGTGGTACACACTTCCCATTCATCTCCATTGGGTGCATCCCTACCCCATCGTGTGGGTGTTATCGGCCAACCCTTCATATCTTTCCCTTGTGCCTACATTATCTCTCTATTTTTTTTGTCATGACACTACTCACTCAATTCGACACACACCATTGTGTTGCATATTATTTCTCTGCTTCTGAACATAATTCCTCGACAACAGGCTAGGTGTTGACGTGGCTCCTCCTCTTGGGGGAAAGGTAGCTCACGTGGTCACCAATGAGCTCATGGAACTGTCCAACAAAATTATAACCCCTCTCCAAATCAAATCTAATTGGAAATTCACCAAGCCTCTTAAGAAGCCTGGGAACAAAGGGAGGAACACTCTGATTCAAAAGTTTTGGAATCAATGGATTATTGGCTTCCTGATCTAGGGCATGCCTGCGGGAGGCAGAACCTTTATATATGCACAGTATAGTGCTATTATCATATGAATACTTTAATAGGAAAATATCTTTTGGAAATGAATGAAGCCAAGTGAGATCTTTCTCACTAGATGAATCGCATACAAGAGGAGCACAGAGCCATGTTTCTGGAACACCAGGATATGGCACTAAGAATTGCAAGAATTGAAGCGTTGTTGACTAAAGGAAAAGGACTAGCCTCCTCTAGCATTCTCCTTGCACCCATAGATGTCTCAACCTTGACTTGATAACTCTCACACTCTTAGCTTTTATATGGTATATGTTATTTTCATGTCTCTCTATTTAAACAATACTATAAATGTTGCATATTTTTTGTAAAATTTTGGACAAAAACATTGCTCTTTCCTTGATGGTCTAGTTTCCCGTGGCAGATCCTAGCAAAAGAGCTCTTGATATTGTTATACATGATGTAATTTCTTGACTTAGTAATAGAATCTGAAGCTTTGGAAAAAAAAAGATAATATATAAAGTGAATTGGTCGGTTGTAATTTTGGAAATTTAATTTAATGGAGATATCAAATGAATCCTAATAATATCTATAAAGATTATAGTTATCCCAGAAATTTGATTTTATAAGCTCCCATTTGTAATTCACAACACTCCACGATTCAAAGTAATTATTAAACCTTAATCACTCATTAAATATTAATAAGAAGTCATTTTTTCTTCTTCTCATGGTATGGTGGTGGGTTTTATATTTCTAAATTTATTCAAAAAGGAATACACTAATGACACCTAAATAAGAGAGTCGCTTTCTTAATGACACCTAAATAAGAAAGTCACTTTCTTACTTATTGAATTGGGATATAGAGAAATATGGGCATAATTCTAAAATTTGTTACTCTATTATGCCATCTTATTGTAATGCGTTGTAGAACATATGTCTTGCACACATACAAACCTTTGTACACACTTTTAAACTATTTTGTAGTACATTTGAATGAAATATTTAATTGAGAATTTACATAAAAATCAATAATTAAAGATTAGCCTTTTAATCATTGATATTAAGTGTTATTTATAATATATTTTAATGAAACGTTTAATTGAGTTTTTACACAAAAATCAATCATTAAGACCAACCTTATAATGGTTAAGATTAAGTTTTATTGACGATAAATGATTCCCAACCCATCTAGTTGTTGGGTTGTGTTATATTCTTTCCACATAGTTAACAGGGGGTTTGAGGGGTACCCGTACCCCCACTTTATGGGGTCCGGGGCAGCGCCCCGGAAAATTTTGGTTTTGGACCCTATGTTAGGTTGGGCGGACCCACCTATGGTTTTGTGCATGATTTTCGCACAATGTTTTTTGAACGTGATGGTTTTCGGTCCATGGTTTTGGACGCGATGGTTTTCGGTCCATGGTATTGGATGCTTCGGCATGTATAAATATGTATTATAACATTGAAAGGAAAATAATGAAGAATCAAGCTGGTGGTCTCGGTTTTGGGATCCAGTGGGAAGTCTCTGTGTATATGTGTTTTATGTGTTATGCTCTCGCATTTTTATTTTTCCTGTGATTTAGAATTCGTATGCAGGTAATTTCTGTACGGTGTTAAAACCTACACTAGTCAAGAGTTAATTAGGTTAATTATGAGTTTCAATAATCATTAGAGGTTAGCTAGAACATGATATCTATTATTAGTTTATTGCATTATTTGTATGGGTTAGCTAGAGCATGATATTTAACATCCTGGATCCATCTTAAGAGGTTTGCAACTCAAGAGATTTGTCCCTGTTGGAAAATCAGAAAGGCAGTAAAGATTTTCCCGATATTGATAATTACTTGTGATGTTTCTTATTATTATGATTCTTTATATCTTCTTTATGTAGTTCATTAAGAAATTACCAAAAGCAACAACACATAAAACAATGAACACAAGATGTAGGCACATGCCAGGGCAAAAACCCCCTCAAGGGGAAAACCCAATCAAAGTAATTCTTCCTTTCAATAGTATTATTTGAGACTCTTCACCCTAGACCATGACCAAAGCTTCCCTCAACACCAAGTCAGCCTCCACAAGATTGACCTCTTCCCAGCAACTTCGACTATGCAGCAACTTGCAACAACGAACAGCTTCCGGTAACAGTCCAACTTGGAAGACTTTGATTTCCCAATCCAGATCATGAAACATAGAGATACCACCACCAAAATTTCGATTTTCCTTGGCTCCTTAGACTCACCCAAACTCGCATTCACTTTGGCTTCCCGACAATAGACTTTCCTAGCTATCCACTTCGTACTTCTGCCCAGCAACAAGATTTTCGCACTTCTGCCCAGTAGAGAGAATTCGAACTTGATGAGAAGTGATGCTACAAATGAATTCGATGTTCTTCCTTTTATAGGATTCTTGTGGGGTCAAATAGGGTCTTAGGGGACTTGATCTTCCCTTAGGCCGATATGGTGTGGGGCTTCCATAATTCATATTTAACTAAATACTAAACCTTTTTACATGATTCAAAACCCAGGAAGGGTCTCTTTAAATGTACAATAATTCTATAGACTCATAATAAATCCTAGAAGTCCTTAATGGGGACTTTGACCTAGAACATGGTGACCCAAGCATGAAACCCATGCTTTAATAAGTCATATTAATAATAAATAAAATTATTTTCTTTATTTTTTTGACAAGTGCATTACATAATGACTCAAGTACATTATTGAAGACCGAACATAGTTACATTTTCCAACACTCCCTCTTAACTAGGGAGGTATTCATAATGTACATATAAAATGGAAGATCTCAAACTATATGAACCATGAAGAACTTTAGGCACCACAATGCCATGGACTAGATTTCTGACCAGGGCAATCTATCCAAACAATCACTCAATAGTTTAAGCACCGCAATGCTAAGGAATAGATTCCTGAAAAAGGCAATCTATCCAAGTGGAACTAAGATGGACTCAAGCTTTCATCCCCTTTAGGTACCCTCAGGTTTATTTTCTAACCGTTAACCCAAAAATCCAGGTGTGTATCCAAAATAGAGCTTAATAATCAACACTACCTTTCCAACTTCGGGACCCAGATATCGTCACTAAGTTCCAGCCAGATGTTTTCCAATAAATGCTTCACTCGAAAAGCCTCAACGCTCCTTGATCTAGCAGATCAAGAGTGTCCAATCTCTCCCAATCAAATTGATTGGTAACTAGGATGCTATCAAAACCTTCGAGAGATTCACCTGTACAAACACAACCCTAATCAATAATATACTTTCACATGTATATAATCAAATACAAACCTCTGGGGTCTTACAGACAACTTATGTTGCTTCTCAATTATCCATAGTAGGACTATCAACTAAATATTTGACAGAATATTCCTCAATCATATATTTGTCTTCCTACTTCATATGCAGCAACATATTCTTCAATTGGATCATGCTTTCTTCCTTTCAACAACACTTCAAAATGCATTCTCCAATTTCCTTTTCCTACTCATGGCCTTCACTCAAACCTACGGTTGTTAGTCCTAGTCTAGTGCATGACACATGAAGTAGAGAACCATATATGTCACTCCCTCTCAACCAGGAAGCACCTCTTTATCCTAACTCCCTCTTAATCTTAAGGATATCTCTTGTATTCATGCTTCCTCCTGGAGATCAACTTCTTATTTTTTGACATAGGAGAATATTTTCATGGCTTCCAACCATTTCATTAGAGTTATCATCAACCTCATCATGCTCATCACATCGAGTATCTTCACCAAGTTGAAGATTGTGTACTAGCACAGCTTGCTTGTCACATCAAGCATCTTCACCAAGTTGAATATTGTGTACCTTCATAGCGTAGATAGAAAGTACAACCAAATCTATGGAAGCATGATGTTAGCCATATCAAAATCACATAAGCATTTCAACTTTATTCATATCAGATGCCCAAACTTATAAACAAGAGACATATACTCTTCAACATCTTGTTAGGGACTTCGTTATACACCCTAGACTACTTCATAACAATATTCATTCCATCTAAGGTTTCAATGTTACTTCCAAAGGTATGACATACCTTACTACAACATATCAAACTCTAGAGACAATTCAAATTATATATATACAAAGCATATAACATCCTTTCAAAATACACATGTTAGACTTCTCACTAGGGATTCAAAAAAATCCTAGATTTTCATACAAAAGAGTCAATCAAAATTAATCACAGGTTAGTCATTAACCTGACCATCTTCCGCTAGGGTTGGTTCCAACTCCTAGATTTTCAATCAACCATCAAATAGTCACTAACATGACCAACCATCACTAGGGTTAGTTTCAAACCCTAAATTTCTGATTAATTATAAATATCAACCAAAGATTCAGAATTTCAACAATCTAAAATTATCACGGAGTCAACATTCATCAAAGATTTTTACTTGAATTAGGGTTCAACTCCAAAACCCTAGAATTCACAAATTTACCAAACTCTATACAAATCTCAAATCATAATATTCCATAGATTTTACTCTGACTAAGATTTAATTCCAAAACCTTAGAATTCCATTTTCACAATCTCAACAATCATTACATACATAGATATTAGATTGTTACATTTCACACTAGACAATGTCGCTACTAGGATTTAACTACTAAACCCTAGATTTTTAGATATTATCATCCTAGAATCTCAGACAAGGAATTCCATTTAATCCTAAAACTCATCACCATCAATAACTAGGTCAACATATATCTAGGAATTCATAACCATACATAAGCATATCATATGTCCAACAACATTAATACATCTTGACCTAGACCAACCTAGGATTTCGACCAAAAGGACATATCTATATATGCCTAGATTTCACCATCGTGCAAAAATATTTCATATCATGTGTTAGTCAAACCCAACTACACAACAATATCAAATAAGAGTTGGACACACAATTATTCTGATTACACTAGGGTTTGTTCAAAAAAACATACACATAACAAGGAAAACATTTTAAGACAATATAAGGGTCTTTCTCACACATTCCACCAAACCCAAATGAACTAGGGTTCAAATGTAGAAACATAGCAAGCCCTAAATTACCAAAACTTCAAAGATTTTGGGATTTTAGACCTTATCACTCAACCCTAACAAAGTAGGTTTTATTGATCATACCAAAATCCCAAATATGACATCATTAATAAAACTTCAACTAGCATTTCACAATATCCCTACGCAGCTTAGGATTTTAGACTTTCATATTAGCGTACCCTTCGGTTAGGGTTTTCCAGAACCCATCTAGGGTTATACATAGTCAATCAAGAATATGATTGGGGTGGGTAGATTTATCAAGAGATGAATCACCCAAACAAGAATCACAAAGATTCAATACAACTAGTCATAACAAGGTTAGTAATAGATCATCAAATGAATAATACTTTCAATCAATGTATTCAAAACATACCTTTGTTTCTTGACTAACCTTTTCTTGAGAGATCCTTATTCTTGCGGATGTTTTTCCCTTTATTTCTTGACTAACCTTGTCTTGAGATATGCTCCTTCTTGTGGATGTTTTCCCTTGTCAAGACAATAGAAGGATAATGGTGATTAGTATTCAATATAATAAAAATTGAATGAATACATGACCCCAAAACTAAAAACACATGAGATACTTATCTTTGAGAGTTATTGGGAGCTCCCTCCAAAGCTTGAGGGAAACATGCAAAATTATAACTATTGAGACTTGCAACAAATGTAATCCAAGAAGGTGGAAATCCTAATATAATAGTGATCACCAATTCTTTGTCCAGAACAATCTCATCGATGGCTAAAAGATCATCCCTGAGTCTAGCTATCTTCACAAATAAGGTTGTCACTGTATCTTCTTTAGTCATCTTTGTATTCCTAAGCTCATTATTTAAACTAGCTACTTGCCCGATGTTCTCAATAGTGAAAAACGTCAACAAGGCTTCATACATCTCCTGAGCATGATCAATGTTAGGTATGAATGGGACAAGATTGTATTTTAACCCTTCTACCATCAGAGTCATAGCCACCATTTCGAAATCCCTAAATTTCACTTTGTCAGCGTCATTAGCTTCTTCTGTAGGCTTCTTTGCATTTCCTTTTACCAAATCCAGCACCATGTTCTTCTTGAGGATTAGGTCAATCCTCTTTTTCCAAGACCTAAAGTTAGATGCTCTTTCAAGCTTTTTCTCACCCTTGACTGAGTTAGACATCTTCCTTGAGTATGATAGACTCTTCCCTAAGATAGTGCCTATGAATGGATTTGCGTTTTTCTTCTTTCTTCACCAAAGCTCTGATACCATGTTGGAAAATCAGAAAGGCAGTAAATATTTTCTTGACCTTGATAATTACTTGTGATGTTTCTTATTATTATGATTCTTTATATATTCTTTCTTTAGTTCATCAAGCAATTACCAAAAGCAGCAACACATAAAACAATGAACACAAGATCTAGGCAAATGTCAGGGAAAA
Organism: Pinus taeda; assembly: GCA_000404065.3. NCBI lineage: Eukaryota > Viridiplantae > Streptophyta > Pinopsida > Pinales > Pinaceae > Pinus > Pinus taeda. Next base: position 200,745 of record APFE030783897.1, on the reverse strand, counting down.
ACCCCCCTCGAGGGGAAAACCCAATCAAAGTAATTCTTCCTTTCAATAGTATTCTTTGAGACTCTTCACCCTAGACCAAGACCAACCCTTCCCTCCACACTAAGTCAGCCTCTAGAAGATTGACCTCTTCCTAGCAAATTCAACTATGCAGCAACTTGCAGTAGCTAACATCTTCCAGTAGCAATCCAACTTGGAAGACTTCCATCTCCCAATCCAAAGCATGAAACAGACAAAGACCACCACCAAAATTTCGATTTTCCTTGACTCCTTAGACTCAATTCAACTTCCTAGCAACAGACTTCCCCATCCATCCACTTCGCACTTTTTCCCAGCAACAGGATTTCCACACTTCCGCCCAATAGAGAGAATTTTAACTTGATGGGAAGTGATGATACAAATGAATACGATGTCCTTCCTCTTATAGGCTTCTTGTGGGGTCAAATAGGGTCTTAGGCTGACTGGATCTTCCTTTAGGCCGACATGGTGTGGAGGTTCCATAATTCATCTTTGAATCAATACTAGACCTTTTTACATGATTCAAAAGCCCAAGAAGGATCTCTTTGAATGTACAATAATTCTATAGACTCAAAATAAATCCTAGAATTCCTCTATGGGGACTTTGACCTAAAACATTGTTACTCAAGCATGAAACTCGTGCTTTAATAAGTCACATTAATCATAATAATAATAATAATAATTGTTTATTCTTTTGACAAGTACATTACATAATGACTCAAGTACATTATTGAAGACCGAACATAGTTACATTTTCCAGCACTCCCCTCTCAGCAATAGATTTGGAGTTAAGATGGATCTATGTTGGTTTCCGAAGACACAAAAATTTTCAAACATCAGATTAATCTAATCATTTTAAATATGTTAAATATCTCTAAGATTAATTTGATGAGTTCCTTCTCTCCTACATCTCACACATATGACTATCTATTTGTATTAAATACCTAAATTCTAGCATATGACTATGCACACACGATGCATTTGAACTTGGGCTAATTGCTAAATCCTATCACGAAATTTTCAATGTGCACTATTCATATTAAGAAGAGTTACAACTTGAGCTTGGGCATAGATATATTTGAAATATATTTTTCATAGGATTTTCTTTAGCATCTTGTATTATTCCTAAGTTGGTTGAATATTGTTTTCTTTCTTGATATGTACTTTGTCGTTCATCTCTTCATTTTCTTTGTTCTTCATGCTCTTCAATTGTCATTTCCTCTGCCTTTTTTTTCAAATTCCTCTTCCTTGTGCATTTTCTTGTATTCTTTTCTCTTGACACTATCAAATTATCATTTGTTGTGCCCTTCTTTGTCAATATGCTCTTTTTCGTTCAATTTTTTCTTTCATCTATTCTTATTGTTATTTATCTCTTTTTTTTGTGAATGTCTTTGTTGATTTTCCCTTTACTTCTCCCTTTGTTGTTTACACTCCTCAATTGTCATTTCTTGTATCTTTATTTGTCAACTTGCTCTTTGTTCTTAATTTCTATTCAAGATGGATTTAGTTTGGTGATTAAGATGGATATAGACTATTTGTTTTTCATTTCTATTTAATATGGATCTAATATGATGATTGGTGTAACACAAAAAACAATGCACGTCATCAATAATTACTTTGTGCATACACTGAAATCTATTGAAAAGTGTAACTAGGTTTGGTCTTCATAATGACATGTAATTGTGATTTTTATGTAAAAGATGAAAAGAATAAAAATAAAATTTTTGTAATGATTGCATCATGGGTTTGATGAGCAAGAGATTTTATTTTTAGTTAAGGCTCCCATTATGAGCCCTTAGGGATTTTGTCATCTAGTCATAAACATCTAAAGAGTCATTGTCATGTGTTGAAGGCATGTTACACCTTGTAAGAAGTCAATTTTGTCTTTGTAAGTCACCCTCCAAGACCTTGTCACTAGCCCTCACTTAAGTCGGCCTTCAATCTAAGGATGATTCGAGAAAGATGAATTTGGCCTACTCTAGAGATCATGTTGACCTAATGGACATGGAAAAACAACTATATATAGCAATGCTCTGCCTCATTTAGAGGACATGAATTCGGTGAAGAAAGTCTCTAATAAGAAGTGTGCAAATCATCTAAGAAGGAGACTTAAAATCAGCGAAGGAAGAGAGGACAACGAAGGAAAGAGTCTTCATTTTGGATTTTTTTTGGGCCATATTACCCTCACACGTGTGAAAGATTGCAGGTCCGAAGTTGACAAGGAGGTCGAAATATTGCAGTCACATCAAGGTGATCTTTTTGGGGTGAAATCTTAGCTAAAGGAAACCGAGTAATAGAGAAGAGTCTCCCTCAAGGAGGAGACTATTCGAGAAGCTAAATTTATCTAGGGTTTCTATTGTGAAGAAAAGAGTTGCAGGCCTACAAGGAGAGGCCAGAATTCTGAAGGAAGTTGAGAAGAGGAAGAAGAAGAGAAGCATTGATATAGGGGAGAAGAGGAGACTTATCACTTGGTCTTGGAAGGGCTCTATTGTCAAGGGTCTTTGTCATGGTCTTGGTATTCGTCAATTGAAGGTTCTATAAGAAGAATTTGTTTGGGTTTTCCTCTTAAAGAGTAAGAGGGTTTGGCCCTGGATGACAGCCTATATATTATGTCTCTTGTCTCTTTATTTTTCATGAATTGGTAATTGTCTTGATGCAAAGAATACAATAATAAATCAATAAGGGAAGATAATAATAAATAATTCAAAATACTACCACAAGCAATTATCATAAGTAGAGAAATCACCTAATTATAGATGCCCTAGATTTCTCAACATGGTATCAGAGCTAAGATGATAAATTCAAGGAGGGGCATCTAATCAAGGAGACACATGAGGGTCAAGTTTCTAGAAAGGGATGAAAGTGAGTCGAAGAGTGCCAAAGAAAAAGTTCAAGATCTACATCAATACTGAAACCATATATCAAAGAAATCTACTTCAGCAAGAGTCTTGGAATCATCATCAAGGAGGAAGCATAAAGAAAGACCAAAAACTTAGAAGCATTTCTAAGATCATCATTCATCCATCATCTAAGGAGTGGAATATTTTTCAAAGTCTAAGGAAGGCTAGATCTAAGAACATTGTCATCATCTTCAAAAGGATTTGTGAAGTAAGCTCTCTCTCATTAAAGCAAAGCTTTAACCTTTGAAGAACTTCATCAAAGTGATCTCTCTCTCAAAGATATCAAGGATTACTCTTGTAGAAAATAATATATCAAGAAATAGTCTTCTACTATCTATATAACTATCAAGATTAAGGAGGAAGCAAGTGGAGAAAGAAGAATCTACTCAAGTAAGTATATGAATTCATCTAAATCTATCAAAATGTCTTTTTGCAAGGAGAGCAACAAATTAGTTGGGGCTTCAAATTTTCTTGCATGGAAGAAAAGAACAGACCTAAACCTTATTGAGAATGAAGTCATGGATCACATCAAGGGGTCAATAACCCAACCTCCCAAATAAGATACTCAAGCACTTGCTAAATACATGAAAGGGAAGTGAGGGCCCAGAGGATTCTCATAGAATCCATCAAGGACTCCCTCATCCCATATGTATCAAAATTAGACACTTCAAAAGATATATATGACAAATTGTTAGAGTTGTTTTTCATAAGTATTGCAGGAGAAGTTATCTCTCTAAGGCAAGAACTCTACAAATTGAAGATTTTAAAGGAAGAAGGAATAACCTCATATTTCATGGGGATTTCATAAATAAGAGATCAACTTCAAGATTTGGGTGAAATAATGTCTGACAGAGAAATGACCACTGTAGTATTAAATTCACTACCAAAGGAATGGGGAAACTTCACTTCAAGTATTTATGGGAAGAAATAATCCACTCCTTTCTAGGATCTATGGTCATTTTGTAAGATCGAAGAAACTAGACTAGAGGCAAAAACTAATGTAGGATCAAATGAGAAAAATCAAGCATATGCTACTATGACAAAAGGAAAAGGAAAGTTTGGTAAATTTGGTCCTCAGAAGGAAAAGAAGAACATGGCTAAGGTTCAATGCTATGGCTGTCAAGAATATGGGCACTATATAAGATATTTTCCTAAACTTAAAAGGGACAATAAAAAGAGAAATCAGGAAGAAGCCTATATTACTGAAGAAGTGGAAGAACCTGAGACGAAGAAGCTTGAGAAGGAGGAAGTGAGAGATATTTATTATGAGTAAGATAATCTCCTTCACTAACAGTTACTCTTCTGTTATAGATAGGATGAACTATAAATCAGATAGGATGCATCATATTAGAAATTGGCATCATGGTAGAAGCACTAGAATAGTTTGTGACATAGGCAACATGAAGGATGTCTCTAATAGAATCTATGGCAATAAACTATGGAGGATATAAATCTTGGAAACTGTTGTAGCAACTACAACCACCCTCCAAAATTTTTCCTTAGCTTCATTTTGGAGCCTCCCCACCAACCTTTCACGGCAACATGTCTTGCTTCATCAAGTACACAAGCTTCAGTGATTTTCTTGCAGAATGACAGCTTGTCCATCAGAGCTTGTTGCATTCCCCTCACAGGTTGTTCCTTCGGACTTAGTCCAGCTACAAGCTGAGAAGATCCCTCAAGAAATTGTGCAATTCTGGAGGACAACCAACCTTCCCTCTAGAAATTGTGCAATTTCATTTGGCAGCCTATTGGGCTCCAAAATTGCGCAATTCTTCCAATCAGGCTTCATCCAGGAAATTGCGCAATTCCTCCCAGCAGGGTTGCTCAGTCTAGTAATTGCGCAATCCTGGGCAGTAGTCAACTTCTCTACCCATAAATTGCGCAAATCTCCTAGGCATCCAACCCAAATCCCTTCGAGAAATGCGCATTTTCTCCCAACAGTTGAGCAGCCTCTTGCATGTGCAGTTGAGTTGACCGGTTCCCTCCAGGACCGAGCAAAACTGATTTTCATGCATGGACTACTTCTCCCAAGGCAGCATGCAAAGCCATCCCTTGATTCAGGGATCTACTTTTAGCAGTTGGAGGTTGCATGCAAGGATCATCTTGGAAACCTCCCACCAAGTGTCACTCTTCCTAGATTTGTGGCATGCATGTCACATCTTCGATTTTATCAAAACTCAAGAACCGGACATTGTAGAGCTCATTCCTAACATCAACCTTGTAGCTCTGACAACCCACAATGCATTTAGGAGCCGTCAGCACATTCATCTCGGTTGTTTTTGGATAAGCCCGCTTTCCATGTCTTGTATTGCATTTCTAGTGCTTTTTGTGTTTCTCTTTATATGAATGATGTCTGTTTGATTTCAGTGAGTGCTTATTGTCGTTTTGATACATACTAGCTTATACTAGCATCGTTTCAGTTTTTGTTAACATCTCACTGTTGTCGCATGCATGAAACTGTTTTTCACGAACGGTCATTGATTTGACGACTCGCCTCACCCACATGCATGTTGTTCCATTTTCTAAATCCTTCATTCATTGTTTGCATGCACGATCATTCACTTATGCTTACACTTAGTATCGCCATGCATTCACATTCACATTCACTTTCAGTTACCCGTCAGCGATTCCTCTTAGGAAATGCACATTTTTTCCCAGTGGTTGTCCTGTAGTCTTGCATTGTGAAATTCTGAGGGACAGTGACTGTTGGCCCAGAAAATTGCGCAATGCAGTCACTAAGCCTGCAACCATTTCTAGCTGAGATTGCACATTGCGCAATTCCAGTAGTCAACAACCAGAATAGATTGTGCATTGTGCAGTTCCAGTAGTCAGTTAGCCTCCCAACATCCCATACTATGCCTTGCGCAGTCTCGGTAGTCAGTCTCCTGACCTCCCGGCGGAAATTGCGCAACCTTCATGATCAGTCACACAGGTATGTTGCAAGTCAGTTCTCAAGTTCATTTTGGTTTTTAATTGATAGATTACTTTCCATGAGTGTTTCCATGTCTCCACGTATCACAAGTGTTCATTTGCTCTCAGAAGTACAGGTACAATGGTTTCCAAGAGAGCAAAGTCAAACACACCGTTTAGAGCACACTTGGAGATGCAGTCAATCAAGTGTCTATGGACTTGCCTACCCACTAAGACATCAAGTTGTTAATAGACAAGGACATAAAGATATGATGGTAGTAACATCACAGCCAGAAGTATCATGAACAACAGTTGAAGGCAGCATATCGAATTCAATGAATGCAAGATGAAGGTTGTTGACAACACAAAGGCAAAACAAAGTTGCAAGCTCAAGCAGATCCACTAGTGGTGAAAGAAACTTTGGAGACTCAGGCTATGAGGTGACAGCGCGATATGAATATCACATGAAGGTAGAGAACGGAACAAAGAAGGAGTTTCATGTGCTCAAGCAGCAAATCAAGGAAGAACAAGTACAACAATGGGTGCAACATGCACTCACAAATGAAATTGCGCCCATACAAGTTAAAGATCCACCCCAGCAATTGGCACAAAGCAGACATGGTGAGAAGTGTTGTTGATCGGATGTAAGGGAATTCAGCAGCATGCATGTCATCATGCACACGCATGCAATCCAACCCATTCAGCACATTCACCGAGGCAAAGACAAGAAGAAAGTCCAACTAGAGCTGAACATGTAGTTGATAGCTGATGCGCATGACCACCAGCACACACTGGAAGATCAACACAGACATTATGCATCAATGTGTTTCCATTTCGGCCCCACTAAGAAGACCATGCGCATGTTAGCAGACTAGTTGGATGGAGGAGCCATACCAATGCACCCGAATTCAACAAAGGCAAGAGTTCGCTTCAGCAAGATTTCACCATGATGTGCATGCACACCATCACAGACGACCAAGCTTGGCATCAGCTCACCACCTTCACCATCACAAGCATGTCAAAGAGTTGGTCTCACCACAACGGCCCGAGTGTTAGTAATGTCTTGAATGGCTTGCTCAAGCCATTTTGTCTCACATGAGCACATGTGCATTGTAATGTAATGTCATTTCAAGTGTAAGTCAAATGTCGATAATTGGATGTAACAGTCATAGAGTAGATGAAGAGTCATGAGGGTAGATGAACTGTCACAAAGGGGAATGTCAAGAGTCACCCCACCCTTTGTTATAAATAGAACCTCAAAACTCATTGTAAAGGCTTTTGTTTAGCCAAGCTTCTGATAAGACTATCTTGGAGAGAGCTTGGACAGTACTGTAACAAGCCTTAGCTTCTCCACTTTGCAGAGCTAGTACATCTCTTAGGAGGAGCAGGTGGTTTTGGCTGTAACATTCCTCTATCAGAACTAGTGGTTGGACATGGATGTATTATATGACTCAAACTTACACTTCTTAATATAACAAGAGCCAACACGTTTCATGCATATGTTTTATTGTATTCTATGCTATCTGGTTTACTCTAAATGATATATGTATTGGTTTGCTTACGCATGCATGTATAGGTATCTGTGTATGTATGTATGAATGTTTCTGAAATGTGTTTTTGGTTTAACAATCACTTTGGAATGCTTGCTAACTTTCCTTCCATGTTGTGCTGCATCTTCGCTCGTGTGTTCCCATCCAAGCTGCGTCCTATTACAGATTTCCGAGGGGCGCACTCACCTCATTCTTAGTGGTGCACTCACCTCATGCTTAGTGTGTTAGAACCTCTCATGCACCTTCCTTGACTTACTGCAGTTGTCACACCCTTGCTACCAATAGGGACATCTTACTTGCCTCTGTGCGAAATCGCTTCAAGGCATTACCGTAAGACCCACTGTTGGGACTCCTGCACCAAGTGGTTTGAGGTCTAATTGGGTCTTCTTACCGGGGAAATCCCCTTACACGTTGGTGGGTCTAGCACCATCAACATTTTGGCGCTAGAAGGAGGGCCAGATGACAAGCTAAGTCCTCACATCTGTTTTGAATCTCTACATATCGATCATGACTAACTACCGAGTTTCTCTTTCGGAGTGTATGTCTTATGGAAACGATTTCATTATCTCAAAAATCCTCTTGGATAGCTTATCTCATAAAACATATGATGGTGGAGACCACATAGCCTTGGTTGGGCACATGGTTGGCATAGTAGGAGCATGTGAAAGGCATGGAATCTGTTAGCCTCCTGCTGCAGCAGGTTACTCATATTTCATGATTGACATTTTTACAAGCCAAATATGTCATACTTTGCATGCTGCAATGCTCCATATTTGCTTAACGGTCTCCAAGCGAAGAAGGCTACTCAGAGTTCATTTAATTGCCTTCCAAATTTTTGAGAAGTTATTCCGGTATCGCCAATGTTCAGTTAAAGGGAGGTCCAAACAGCTTAATCTTGGTCTCCCTAGGTTTAAATTTCCTGTTTTAGAATATAGAGAACGTAAATATGTCCAAACAGCTTAATCTTGGCAGATTCTTAGATAGGTAGAGAATCAAAAGAGCCCAACTGCTTAAACTGGGCCCTTGGATGAAATAAGGGTAGTATATAGATAATAAAGCATAAAAAAAAGAAAAATTGAAATGATGGGTTTGCAAGTCTAAGTGCACCCAAACCAAAAGAAGAAAAAATGTTAGGTAAGTAGGTTGGGTAGGTAGTTTTGAGGTTGTTGAATCCTAATTGTTGATTAGTTCTAGATTTCCAGGCGTCATCTTTACTCAGGACACAATCAGCAGGCAGTTCTAAGCGAGAAGCTCAAAAACAGGCATAACTAACTTCCTTTCTCCATCTCCCCCAAATCATTAACTAATTTCCCCAAAAGAGGTCAAGATCTGCTTGATACCTCTTAAGTTCCATCATAGCATTTGCTTGGGTGAAGATCTGCTTTACTCAAAGTTGTTCCATACTGTCTCTGAAAAAGTTATATCCCCTTGTAAACAGCGTAAGCTCTCTTGAACTTAGTGCTTCCTCACCATCTCCATATTAACCATTGACATTATTATTTAGCTCCCTATATTTTCCCATCCCCCTACTAAAATTATGTAAATCATCCCCTATGTAAATATCCCTCCCCCTGGTTGAAAAATAACCATAAGTACCCCTAGGAATTGCTCAGTTTACCTGAAACTTAGCAAGAACCCTCATGTTGCCCCTTCAAACCATCTTCCAAATACAATGGACTCCTTCCAGAGTATAAAATCCCTTTGAGGTGATCGGACCCCTTCCAAAGCCTCAAATGCCTTTCAGACCCACTTACTTACTCCTTCCGACCGCAACAAACCCCTTGCTGACTTCCTTAACACTCCGCAGACCATAGAAAGCCAAATTGCATCGCAAGATCGCAGTATCCTCTCCATGCAAGTTATGACCCATTCGTCGCCACCCGACGCGATATCACGATATCGGCGGTCGCAAGCGCCAAATGTCCAACTAAAACACCTTCCCGTTCCCCGTCGATGCGATATTGCGATCACATCGGAGAATTTCATCGCATCGCCTTTAGTATCAGCACCTCGCCATGTCATTATGTACCAGGGACCCACCGCAGGCTGACATCATCCACCGTACTGCTGACGTCAGCAGCCAGAAAGCCGAAAATTCGCACAGGAAGAGAAATCGCACTTCGGAGCTCCAGAACAAGAAACAGAGGCAGTTTTCGATGCGCGATTAGCGATAGGCCGTTTCGGGGAATATTTTGATTCCTTGGCCCGATTGTGCACCGAAAAAGCCCGAAAATTGCCCGATCGTGCCAAATTGATCCGGTTTAAAGACAACAGAGGACCAATGACAGAGTTTAAAGTGTATCAGATCAAATCATCAGGTAGAAGTGTGTCAAAGAGTATCAGTAGGCGGCGGAAGCCATCAATGTAGCGGCAAAGAGTATCAGTGAAAATCTTAAGCAGCGGCCCGAAGCAGGTGAATATTTAATAAATTCTAGCAGAGTCAAAGAAAGAGCTCAAAGCCCTCAAATCATAATCATTTCACATTTAACTCGCACCAGAGCAGAACTACAGATCCCGAAGCACAATCATCCCAGCAGCACCGCATCAAGCCTCCAAGGGCCACATTGTAGTCTTTTCTGATTCAACTGCCTCTAGCGTAGCCAAAAGGACTTACCTGCATTTAATTCCAGCAACACTTAGATTTTTGAAGAGCTTTTCTAGCAGACCTGTTTAGGTCAATTGTAATGAATGTCCTTCTGATATTTTGCTTATATATACCACCCTGAACAATGTAGTGAGGGGTTGGTTGGTTGGTAGGTTGGTTAGTTAGTGAGTCGAAGACATTGCTTAATTTTCTTCCCAACATTTTCTCCAAGCAGAGACCCACACTGTAACTGTCATACTTTCTAAAATCAAAGATTGTTGAAAGCGTGGATTTAGAAACTGCTTGATGTGTTCAATTGGCCAAGGAGTGATTACGGAATACCTGTGCTTCTACATGATTCAATAAGTGTTTCTCTCCTCTGTTAATTTTCATGTTTTTACCACAGTTCCACCTTCTAAATTGCAGGAAAAAAGAATAGCTTAAGATTTGTTTCACTAATCCTTAAGTTCAATTTCTGCATTTTTCTATGTTTTCATCATAAATAGCTATGAGCATGTATACTTAAATGATCTTGTTTACGCTATTTCTTTCACATATGAATGCGAATTTAGGAATTCTTAACTGCTCCTGGATCACCATTCATCCATTTCTCCTCTTTTTCAGCATGATGAAATGATTCTCCTTTGCCTTTCATCCCTGATTTCCATCATTCCATCTCTTCGGTAGACTGTTAATTGTATCATGTGTGGCTATCTCACTCCTTAATCCTCTTGTGATCAAGAAGACGCAATAGCAAGCCTTACTCCATGACTCCACGCCTAATGGTTTGAAACTTATCACACATTACCTTGCCTCTTTGCTTGAGAATTCTACCTTCCATCCAAACCCAAACAAAAAACCCCTGAGTGAAAAGCTAGCCTAAAATCATCAACAAAGTTGAATCATTAAGAGAGAGCCCTCTCTGATTGCAGGTGGGCTTAGAACCTGCAATCCAAAGATTGGTTTGTGGTTACCTCGGTCGTATCCCTATAAGGAGCCTAGGGACAACCTGAGTGATAACATAATGGCGACTCCGCTGGGGAACTCCTCAGATAAATTCATGAAACCAGACCGCAGCCCTACAGAGGAAGAAACCGACTTGTGAAAGACTCGGTCGACCTGTGGACTCCACTGGGGATCTAAATCGCTTTGCTCGTTTCTGTAAACCCCACTTTCTGGAGAAGGTGCTCCTTTTCTTCACAGCTTTTCATGTTTAGTTCTGATCTTTGATGGTGGATAGAGATCAGGCACTTCAAAGTCAAGGCATCCACCTGGCGACTCCACTTCAATTTCAATCAAAGGCTCCACTGAGGAACGAACCAATTTTACAGCCAAATAGTCCATATTCCAAAGCATTAACAGTGAGACAGAATGATTGAGTTCTTGGAAGATCTTTCATTTGATGAAGCTTTAGATGAATTCAGGAAAATTTTATCAGAATTTGAGCTTAATGAAGAATTTTTCAGATCGGTGTTGTTAAAAACAGCAGGCCGCCCGAATAAACTTTTTCTTGAGTTAGTTGTTGAAAGATATGAAAATGAAATTTCACTCTTGGAATCTCAAATACAATCATATAGTTTCCGCGACCCTAAAGAATTTTTCCAAAATCTTCCTCCCCCAATCCACAGGGAAATAGTGCTACCTCCTGACTTACAGATTGAGTATGATTTGGGTTTCAAGGCAAAGACAGAAGGGTTAGTTGCAGGGCTTATTACCGAGGACGCAGCTGTTCCATCTGACCAAGAAGGCCAAGAATTCTGCCGAAGTCTTCCTTCCCCAAGTCAGAGGAAAATAGTGCTACCTTCTGATTCACAGATGGAGTATAATTTTGGTTTCAAAACAAAGACAGAAGAATTAGTTGCAGGGCTTATTACCGAAGATGCAGCTGTTCCATCCGACCATGAAGGCCCAAAAGAAACTATCCTACATAATGTTTTTATTGATCCCATTGCAGACTACATGGAACTTCTTCTTAACTCAAGTTCTTTAGCATGCTTTCTATGTGAGAGCCAAATACATCAGCAGCAGCCTTTCTATGCCTTAATTTTGATTATGAGAGCACATAAATCATATATAAGTTTGATTGTAGAAATAGATTAAGTAGTTTGATTTAGTACATTGCATAACCAGTTTAATCTACGATGAAATTTCTACATGGTATCGGAGCAAAGGTGATCAAAGCAGAGAACAGTGTACAAAGAAGAGAGAAGTTTGAAGTTTGAAGTTCCTGATTATAGAAATTGAATTCTTATCACATCTCAAATTTCCCCAATGGCGTTCAACGGTTTGAGACTCAAGTATGCCCTGGATGGAAGCTCGAATTATATAGCCTAAAAGGATCGCATGGAAGTGGTATTAGAGGACAATGAGTTGAATGACTTCATTGATCAAGAGGTCCCCAAGCTAGCAGCTGCTAATGCCCAAGAATTAGCGGAATGGAAGAAATGTGTGGCTAGAGCAAGGAGGATTCTTCTGGAGGGAGTTCGAGACCACATTGTCTCAAGTCTCCATGGGAAGGAGACACTGTTTTCAATGTGGAAAGTATTGAAGGATCTATATCAGAATAGTAGTGATCAGAGGAAGCTGGCGCTGAAAGACAAGCTTTGGAAAATCAAGTGTGAAAAGGGCGATACGATCTCTACATATCTGAACAAGCTCACCACCTGCAGGGATGAGCTTGGAAGTGTAGGAATCATGACAACCGATGATGACATGGTGATTCTTGCTCTCCTCGATCTTCCTAAGAGTTGGCATAGCTACCAAGGCTCAGTAAATGGAAGAGAGACACTGTCATATTGGGAATGACTTTGGTCAAATCTGATGCATGAGGAGATAAGGAGAAGCACCAGAGATGGATCTTCATAAAAGCAAGATGATGAAGAAAATCTAGTCTTAGTGAGTAAGGCAAGGAAAGGGAAAGGGAAGGCATCCCATTCCAAATCGAGTTCTTCCCATGGTGGGAAGAAGAATGACAAATCAAAAGTGCAATGCTTTCATTGTCATGAGGTGGGTCATTATGCTATGAATTGTCCACAGAAGAAATCCAAGAAGGGATCCTCGAAAGGATTAGATGGTGAGGCACTAGCCTCACAGTTCGAATTGGATTTCACCCTCATCGCATGCATGGTTTCATCAATGGTGGGTTGTGTTTGGTACCTGGATAGCGGAGCCTCATTCCACATGACCGACGACAAGAGTCTATTCAGTACTTTGGGGGAGAAGGACATCCAGATGCGAATAGAGATGGGTGATGACGGAAAGTACCGTGTTTCAGGTGAAGGTACGGTTGTGTTTCAGAGGGAGCATGGATCTCCTCTCACCCTAACTGATGCAAAGTATGTGTCTAGTCTAAAGAATAACCTTGTGTCCATCGTTGTGCTGGAAGACAAAGGCTATGATGTAGTCTTTAGTAAAGGAAAGGCATTCCTGAGGCATATCGGCACTGGACAGACCAAGAGGATTGGGATTCGAGTAAAGAATCTCTACGAGATGGAGGTAGATGATTGTGCTGCATTGAGTTCCAAAGAAGAGTTGGTGCAAAGCCAAGATGTTGGCGAGCTATGGCATAGAATATTGGGCCACTTGCACCATGGGGCCTTGAAGATCATGCAGCAAATTTCTATCGGACTTCCCAAGGGAAAACTGGAGCAAGTGGATACATGCAAAGGTTGTACCTTGGGTAAGTATGAAAAATATTCCTTTCAAGATCAAGACAGTAGAGCTGGAGCAATCCTGGAGTGAGTTCATACATATGTGTGTGGATCATTCTCCACAGCCTCCACTGGTAAATAAAGGTACTACGTTATTTTTATTGATGATTTTTCTCGTAGATGTTGGATCTACTTCATGCAGAAGAAGGATCAAACCTTCTCAAGGTTTTGTGAGTTCAAAGCCTTGGTTGAGAAAGAATTTGGAAAGAAAATACGAGCCTTGCAAAGCGACAATAGTGAAGAGTATGTCTCTCAACATTTTAAGGACTTCTATGCAGCAGAAGGAATTAAATAAGAGTTGATGGCACCCCATAACTCACAGCGAAATGGGGCGGCCGAAAGGAAGAACAGATCAATTGTGGGAGCAGCTCGAGTGATGCTACATGACCAAAGCCTACCACTTCATTTGTGGGCTGAGGCATGCAATACAGCAGTATACTTGCAGAATAGAAGCCTGCATCATATACTAGGGATGAAGACACTAGTGGAGGCCTTCTCTGGGAAGAGACCAGATGTGAGTCACTTTAGGATCTTTGGATCATAGGTTTATTTCCATGTGACCAAAGATGCCCAGAAGAAGCTAGATCCAACAGCTGAGTTGGGGATACTTGTGGGGTACACTGATACATCTCACAACTATCAGGTGTTCTTGCCTACCAGTTAGAGGACGGTGGTACGCAGATATCTAAAGTTTGACAAGTAGAAATCCATGCGACTATCCCTTGAGAGGGAGCTCAAGTTGCATGCAGAGGATGAACTTTTGGTTCTTAAGGAGGAGGAGCCTCTGACTGATGTGGAGCAGCTGCATGCAGTGGATCCAGGAGTGGAGACATCCACTTATGTAGAGTCTTCCAAGGATGGGTGGAAATGCTCAAGGGAAGCTGACAGATTGGTGATGGATGCGAGAGAGAATGTGGGACAGCCATCCTCTCAACGCAGACAGAGGAGATCACTCGAGTGGTACACTGGTTACATGGCCCTGGTTGGGGAGTGTGTACAGACCGAACCATCTTCCTTCGAGGAAGAAGTGCAGCAACCAGTCTGGGTTGATGCTATGGTGGAGGAGTACGACTCCATCATTCAGAACATTGTTTGGGATGTTGTCCCAAGACTAGAGGACAAGTCAGTGGTGAGTTCTTGATGGCTTTACAAGGTAAAGCAAGCAGCTGGATGTAGTGTGGAGAAACATAAGGCAAGGATTGTTGCCCGTGGTTTCTCACAGGTCGAGGGGATTGACTATGATGAGTTTTTTTCTCCTGTATCAAGATACTCATCTATCAGATCGATGTTGGCACTATCAGCTCAGATGGGTTGGAAGATCCATCAAATGGATGTGAAGACTGTGTTCCTCAATGGCAAGATTGAGGAAGAGGTGTACATAGAGCAGCCGGAAGGTTTTGGGACCTTCGATCATGAGTCGCATGTGTGCCAACTCAAGAGAGCTTTGTATGGCTGAAGCAAGCACCTCGTGCTTGGTACACCAGGATTGACGGCTATTTCACCGAGTTGGGCTTCACAAAGAGTGAAGTAGATGCGAACCTTTACTACATCATGGTAGAAGGTAAGCCCTTGATCATTGTTCTTTATGTTGATCATCTAATATTGATAGGTGATGATCAGTTGATCAAGTCTTGCAAGGAGGACCTTGCAAGACAATTCGAGATGAAAGACATGGTTCTTATGCACTACTTTCTAGGCATGGAAGTGTGGTAGAAGGATGGGGAAGTGTTTGTGCCTCAAGGCAAGTATTCCAATGAGATACTCAGGTGATTCCACATGGAGAAGTGCAAGCCCATGCAGACTCCTCTAGCAGGTAACTGGAGGAAGGAGGATGCTACTTCAGGTGAGGTAGTAGCTGCTGCTGTTTATCGGCATCTTGTGGGTTCATTGATGTATCTAGTGAACACATGACTGGATTTGTGCTTTGCAGTGAACTAGCTAAGTCAAGCTATGGTTCAGCCTACTAAGTTGTTTTGGAAGGCAACGAAGCATGTGCTGAGATACCTCAAAGGCACATCTCAATATGGATTATGGTACAGACGGACATAGGGAGTGAAGCTTTAGGGCTTCACTGATGCATATTGGGCAGGGAGTCCATCAGATCTAAAGAGCACTTCAGGAGGAATTTTCAACCTTGGTTCAACTGAAATTTCTTGGTACAACAGGAAACAGAGGTCAGTTGCACTTAGCTCAGCAGAGGCTGAATACATGGCTGCCAGTCAGGCAGTGTGTGAGGCCATTTGGATGCGGAAAATTCTAGTTGTATTGTTTGGTCAAAGGATGGATCCAACTATGATCTATTGTGATAATTAGAGTTGTATCAAACTCTCTGACAATCCAGTATTTCATGACAGGTCCAAACACACAGATATCCGATATCATCATCTTCGGGATTGTGTGGTGAAGAGGATCATGTTATTGTTGTATGTTTCGACCGAGGAGCAGGATGCAGATATTTTGACTAAGGCATTATCAAAATGCAAGTTCAAGTTCCACAGATACAGGATTGGGGTGACAGATAATGTCTTTCTTGCTGAGAGGGAGTGTTGAAAATAGAAACAAGAAATACTTAACATAGAAGTGCTAAAAACAGCATTTCTATAAATAGCATTTCGGGATACATTCCAATTTTAGTTAATCACTGAACTAAAATTGAGAATTCAAATTCAAATTTGACCTTAGCAACTATTTGAAAAATAATTAATTAATTCATCTTGAGTTAATTAGTTGGAGAAAATCAAACATGAAGTATATGTGAAGACATGCAACAATTATCCCTTTAATTGAGGAAGTTATCCCTTAATTAAGGAGATTAGGATGAGTTGTACTTTGAGTTGTAATTAGTTAGTTCAGTTAACTAAGTTAAGTCTAGTTTGATTAGTTCCAACAGTTTTTGGAACTGATTGTGAGTTCAGTTAGTTAATGCATGCATGCATGTAACTAGTGTACTTCAGATAGCTGAATATTCTATTATAAATAACTCATGCATGTCAGTTCAGTCAGAGACCCAATTGAGATCAAAGGAAGGGACAGTGTACTATTAGTTGGATGATTTTTCCTATATAGGAAACTCATCCATGCAGAAGGAATTATCTCCTTTAGGATTGCGCAGTTATTTCAGAGGTTAGTGAGCAGTGTGTGAGGTAATTACACATAGGTGGCAGCTTGAGGACCCAGGAGAAACTGCGCAAGGAAATAGGAGGCTTGGAGGGTAGAGGAGAAGGTTTGTGAGAATCCTTTAACTGTCTATGAGCAATGGTGAGGGATTGTACTGAGAGATGGATAGCTTGTGAGCTAAAGCTTTGTGTAATCCTGAGATATTCCCACTTGTATGATAATACAGATAGCGGGGTTTTTAGTTGAGGCTTTCCCCATAGTATTCTTTTGTATTTCATGTGTATGGTTTCTTCTTCTCTGTTATATGTGTTCTGGTTGATCTTGCTCAAATTGATTAAGCTTCCACAAGTTTGATTGTAGAAGTAGATTAAGTATTTTGCTTTAGTACATTGCATAATCAATTAATCTATGGTGAAATTTCTACAGTATCATCTGCAAATTACAAATGATTCACTTCTTTTACATTTCATGCAATACTTACGCCCAAGAGTCAGCCCTCCACTCTTGCTTGCTCTAAGTTTTTTCTCAATATTTCAACTATCAAGAAATACAAAAGATGGGAGAAGGGACATTTTTGTCTTAATCCCCTGGAGGATGTGAAGAAGGGAGGGTGTCTTCCAGTTACTAAAGGAAAAATCCAAGGAGATCTGATGCAAGCCTTTATCCATCAAATGAGATCACAATTAAAACCGAGTTTCTCAAGAGTTAAGACTGTGAAAGAGTGTCTAACCCAATTGAAAGCATTCATTCGTGTAGAATTTGATAACAATACTTGGCTCCTCTCTCTCCTTTCTAGAATGAATGGCTTCCTAGACAAGGATTACGTTATCCTAAATTTGGTGATGTTGCATAAAACCTCCTTGATTTTTAGAGATTATTGTTGACATTACTTTCTTTAATATATTCACCAGAATTTTCATAAGGATTTTGTAATCAGCATTATAGAGTGAGATAGCCCTAAAGCAAGTAAAATTCATTGGTTTTAACTCTTTAGGAATTGGAGCAAGGAAGGTGGAGTTAGTACTCCCTCCAATTTTGTCCTTCTTTCTTGTCCAATTTAACATCTTCAGCAGATCCATTTTATCAAGGTCCAAAAGAAACTAATTGTAAATCTAACAAATACGGGGGCTTTATCTAGATATTATAGGGACCAAATTGATATTATTACCTCATATTATTTATTTTCCTTAGTTGATTGTTCATTGTCAAGGTTTGAAACAATTGATTAGACACATGAGAGGAACTCCCTCGCCTTGTCCATCTTTGATTCTTTTTTTTTTCAGTATAAAGAGACTGGAAATAAAGAAAAGCCTCCTGCTTTATATCAAGGGAGGACGATAATTTTGGCTTCACCTTCAAGCACTATTTTTCTTACTTAATTTTGAAGCTCTTGAGCCTTAGCTTGCTTGTGAAAGAAGGTTATATTATGGTCTCTAGCTTTCAACCATACACTTCTTGACTTTAACTGCCAATACTCCTCCTCTTGCATGCTCATCGAATAAATATGTCTGCTCAAATCCTTTTCTCTTTCGATATGCGAATCCTATATTATGTTGTTATCAGTCAAATTATGATGTTCTAGTTGCTCCACCAACTCAAGCCTTTTATGCCCTGGATGTTTGTATTTACCTTGTGCCCAAGCTCGGAGGGCTTGCTTAACTGCTCACAAATTTGATTCGTAAACAAAGGGAGGTGACACAAACACTGAGACCATCCAAAGTTATCTTATTAGGTTGGATACCCCTTATTCCCTCAACCATCCTAGATTATATCGAAACAAAATAATGCTCGTGTCTTTTGGAGAGTTAACCTCCAGCAAGATCAACCGATGTTCTAAATCTTCTTGTGCCAAAATTGAGGAGATGAAATCCATTCCATTCAATAGCCATTTATTATGAAGCAAAAACCGATATATCCTTGTTGCAATGTGACCTGCTCCACTTCTTCTATTAGTCCATGTATATTTTCCTTTCTTTGGCACTATATTGATTAGATCCTAGTGACTCACCAAGTCTTCCATTCTTTCCCTAAATGGATCTCTGACTAGATTTTCACCTCGCTTCTCTGAAGAGAAGAGGAATCTGTTTAAATCCCCTCTTACTATATTGTTTAGATTCCACTAGGAATATTTTAATGAGATCAATGATTCCCAAAATTCACTTTTATCTCCATATATTACTAGAGCATACACAATGATTATTGAAATCCTCTCTTGCGTATCTTTCCTTTCTAGTAGAATTACTATCCAATAACTAGATTTGATACAATCCTTCAAGGTGAAAATTGAATCTAGCGATGGTAGTACCCCAAAGCTCCTGAAGCCCCTCAGGAACTTTGAGCTACCTTGAAATTATCTCTCCAAAAATTTATTGCAAATTTCAAGAGCTTCGTTTATTGAATAAGGAGAATCAATGGCTTTTCTTGTTTCACTAAGTCATTGACAGACAAGGATTTTGCGAGGCTTCCCAAACCCCTTATGTCCCATGAAATGACTCATTATTTTCTACAAGGGTTGTGTGACTTACCTCCTCCTTCTCTTGTGCGCCCCTCTTCCTTGGATATTGTTGCCCTACAAGTTTTAATGATTTGGGGTTGGTTTCCATGTTTCTTGTTTTTCTCTGCCTCGACTTCTTTGGCTACCTTATTTATAGGTTGACCTAACCCTTTCTTGTTGCTCTCTATTTCTTAAATGCTAATCTCATCAACCCAACTTGAATTTTGTGACATATCCCTTGTTAAAATCTTTCCAGAGTCTGGTACTTTCTCCCTTGAGTTTCTGGGAAAGTTGTCTGCCTCATTTCTCTAAATTCTTGAATGACTTTCAACTATTTCCTGAACTATTGGGTTTTTACCTACTTCCTGAGTCGAGATTAAGGTTTGTTCCTACCCCCTACTCCTATTCTTTCATTTTCTCTCATTCTCAAATTTCCCCTTCATTTTTATGTTCAACGCTTCCTTCTTGGGAGCTTCTTTTCTCTTATTATTATTTGATGCTTCTTTTTCACTCTCTCCCTACGATTGTAAACCCTCAAAAGGATTTATCGAAGTCAAGGTTCCATTTATGCCTTATGCTGGTTTATTTTTATTTACTACCATTTTTCCTTTTCTTTCTCCCTTTTTCTGATTTTTCCATTGTTCTTCCTTACGTTGTTGTTGCAACTTCACCCTTGCTTGGTTGCACCTTCTTGTAGTCCCTCGCAAAATAGCCATAGTCATGAAAAACCTTGCATTTGATAGGTAATTGTTCATAGCCAAGAAACTAGAAATGACTCCACTCCCCCCACATGAGATTAATTTCTGATGGTAATCCCTTCTCTAGGTCTACTTCCACATAGATATTCACGCAAGAAAATTGGTGTCCCTTAGGTTCAGCTCTATCTAGGTACTTACCCAATCCATTCTCCATCACTTGCAGGAAATCATCACTCCAACATGACAATAGAAGTCTCGGTAATTTAAAAATAGGGGAAATAAGGGAACTCAAACAGAGTGAGACTTACTTCAAAATTGATATGAAGATTATTGAACAGCAAATCTGAAACACAAGTTTTCTTCTCCTCAACCGAACATGTGAGCACTATGACCTCTCTCCTCGAGTCTTCAAACGCCTTCACCTTACAGTTCTAGGTTCTTTCAGATGACAGAAACTTTCCTCAGACAGGTGGCCCAATAGGCTTCGATATTAATTCAAAGAAAAACTTACAGAGCTTGAAAGATTACAATGCAAGATCAAGATCAAGAAGCACTCCATCCAACCTTGTGAGCTTCTTTCAATTGATCTTTCTTTTATAACCTCCTTAGGGAATCTAAACCTATCGAAGATGTGACATAAAAGGGGAAATAATTGAGGGTCCTATCGGTATTCATTTCACCGACGATGTCTACTCAACTTTTCCAGTACAATAATTAGCTACAACATGTGACCATACTATCACATTGCTAGCTAAGTTTAGATTCTTTTGTACAAAGATTCTACTAGTATCCTTTCGGACTTCGTTCAGAATCGTAATCATCATCATCATCATAAGACAATAGTCTTTCGAATGATTTCTTCTCAAGACTCATGAGATAGTTATATTCCATCAACTTTTCGTATTCTTTGTCCCAACAGAAATCATGCGGATCCTGTGCGTCTGGATAGCTGTCCTAAAAGGCCTGAAAAGTATATTCCTCAACTTTACTTTTTCCTTTGGCATCTTCTGATGCCTTTGATGTCTGTCCTAGGTCCAGGTTTACTTTAATTTTGTGGAGATCCTGTTGTTGTGGAGTAAACATCACTTCTTGTTTTTCCTGCTTGTTAAGAAAAGATAATGGGCTGACATCAATATCCAAGAAGGAATCTTTAAAAACTTTTTGGAATGAGGAAGAAGGTTGAACTGCCAACTCAACACCATCTAGAAGCTCCCATTTAAAAATCTGGAACATATTGGTGGAGGTTTCTATTGCATGTTGCACCCATAGTCTACAATTTTCATTAATAAATGCTTTGGATTGCCATCCCATTTCAAAAATTATTGAAGTACAAATTTTGTTTGACAACAATAAACTGATAAGATGAACTACATTATTATTCCAGTTTCCTGAAATAATAATTATCATGATTAACGCAGTTTGGTTAATCATAAAACGTAAAACTTTTGGTTCACCTTGAATTTCATCTACTTGTTGCAACACCTGTTTTTTCTCTGTTAATTTCAACATCCCAAAATCTTTGAACCAAAGAGCCAGTTGTTTAAGTCTTTCTATATTATTACTGGTCTTAATTTCTCTTGTTATCTCATGACCAAAAACTTGCGTAAAAGGATTTAGAGAAATTTGTTCTCGAAATCTTAAACTCTGATAATCCCAAGGAGATGAAAAAGTCCTTAGGTACTGTAGAGTTCTCTGGACACATTGGGATGTCCTAGTACATGGCTTTTTTCTGCAAAATCCTCTCTTGATCTCCCAATTAGCAAAATTTTCAAAAATTTCATATTGAGGGAAAGTATCAGTAGGGGCATAATTTTCATCATTTCTCTGTAAAAAGGATGCTTCTAGTTCTTCAAAAATATCAGGAATCCTTAACGACCAAAGATACCTTTCTAGGTCTGCTTTGATTGGAATGGCTTCTAATCTAGCATTTGGGCTCTGGTATATATACTTAATGCAAAATCCACTCCTCCAATCAATTGATAGTAATTCAATACTTTTAAAATCCAAATCATGTTTTCAGTGAATTGAGAAGACCACATATCAGATAAGGTTTTAAAATAGATCTTCACCTGCATGTTAGGCAAAGGATAGGTTTTTACCAAATCAGCATCTAGTCCCAAAGATATGCCAACATTTTTAGACTTCCATGCTTGACATCGTTGAATCCACTGATTTCTCCTTAAGTACAGACCTACAATTTTCTTGATTTCTTCTTTCAAATGGTTTGCATGATTTTCAAGAATTCTGAACTGATCAACAAATGTGCTAAAATTATCATCTTGATATCTCTTTCCTGGTAGGATAAAACAACTCCTTGGAGTTGTGACAAAAGCTTTATTCATATCTCTAGTTAAATAATCTACTAAAAAATTAGAGTTACCAAGTATCCATTCAACATCAAAGTCAAATTGTTGAAACCAAATCTGCCATGAGAGTAATCTTCCTCTAGCAAGTTGCCTTGAAATTTTGGCAGATAAGAAGTATTTGAAGTTCATAGAGTCAGTCCTTATAAGAAACTTCATCGGTGCCAGATATAATTCAAATTTATGCATCCCATTAAATATTGCTAAAGTTTCTTTTTCAGCAATATAATAATTCTTTTGGCTAAGAGAGAATTCACCTGATGCATATGCACAAAGTATTTATTCTTCCTTTCCATCTTCATTCCTCCTTCTCTAAAAAAGAACAGCTGCCCAAAATTCATCAGAAGCATCTGTTTGTAAAATCAGAACGCCATCACCTGGTGGTTGAAGCTTGGGAAGTTGCTGACATTCTGATTTGAGTTCTTTAACTATTGCAGTGGCTTTTGTTGACAATCCTTCTCGAAGATGTTTTCGAATTGGAGTTGTCTTTTCTGACAATTTGGGAATATATCTGTGCACATAATTCAAGACACTTAAAAATCTCTAAATAGTTTTAGTGTCTTTTAATTTATCTGGAAATTGAGACAGTTTAGTAAGAATATGGAGTTGCATTTGAATTTTCCCATTAATGACATTAATCCCCAAGAAATCTATATTGTCTTGAAATAAAACCATTTTCTTCTCAGATGGGACTATACCATGCTTTTGAACTTCAGTCAGAAAAAATTCTAAATGCTTGAAATGTGTTTCAAGATTAGGACTATGTACAAGAATATCATCAATATAGGTTACAATAAAATCATACTTCCCAAAAATAAAATCCATTCGTCTCTGAAACAATGTAGGGGCATTTTTTAGGCCAAATGGAACCACCTTCAATTGATAAAAACCTGCAGGGCATGTGAAGGTAGTTTTGTGTCATCCTCTTCTTGGATCTGTATTTGGTAGTATCCAGATTTCATATCGAACTTACTGAATACTTTGTTGTTTTGGATTTTCTACATGATAGTTTCTAGTCTTGGTAAGGGGTAATGGAAACCCTGAGTTATGGCATTCAAAGGTTTATAATTGATTACCATTCTAGGCTTACCTCTGACTATTTCCGAATGATTTCTAACCAGAAACGTTGAACAAGAATAATGAGACATTCTTGGTTCAATAAGATTCATACTGAGTAGGTCACTTATTTGTTTCTTGATTTCCTGTTCATCTGCAGGGGTGCATGGGATTAATTTTCCTTTGACTCCATTATCATGTAGAGTCACTATTTCCTATTTTGGACTCTCGACTGTCCAAAATTGTTGGGGATTATTTGAACAACTTTCGAGCAATCTTTTATGCATATCAATCTACTCTATTGACCATTTTGGGTCAATGCAAGCCTTTTGTCTTAACTCCACTCGTTTCTCATATAGTTGCAAAACTTCCTACCAATTGTTGGAGTCTTTAAGGGGCTTGCGTGTGCCGACTTTCTTTTGGCTATTTTCATTTCTTGCCTCAGAATTTGCTATAGATAGCCTAGGTACAGCAATAGATTTCTTTTTCAAATTGATTATCAGCTTATCTTCGCTGATAGTAACTAGGAGCATAGAATTCATAAAAGGCATGCCAAGCATTAACTAGTAGATGGATCAAAATGTTGAATAGCAGAAATTTTAACAATACTCCCTCCAACTTTCAAAGGAATATTATCGACATAATGGGTTAGCTGAACAAATCCACTAACAGTTTCAGACACTAGAATGTTTTGGAGTGGCTTCTAGAGAGATTTAAATAAAGAGGGTCGAGCCAAATTATTAGGTCCTCCAGTGTCAATGAATGCATCTACATTTATCCATTCATTACGAACTTGGACTTGGAATGGAATATATATCAAACTATTGATTTTGATAATCTTTTTTAATAGAGAATTCTCTTCTACTCTATTAAGTGTTGGGACTGGGAAGCTGGTAGAAGCAGTAGTATTCTTTTTATATGGACAAAAAGAATTAAGTTTTGGCAATTTTTGGATTGGCTGCTTACCTGTTTGCATTAATTTTTCAACAACGAATTTATCATCAGACTCATCTTCAGAAACATCTGTAGTTTCTTCCGTTTCCTCTGTTTCTTCTGTTTCACTGGCATCTGTCTGATCACTATAATGCAGTTCTTCTACAAAATCACTATTTGTACAAGAAGGGAAAATATTCATCTTTTGTACATTGGTATGGCTAAAATCTTCGTCGTCTGAAGCTTCTGTCAAAATATATACATCAGAAACTTCATCTTTTGAAGCAACTAAAGACCAATCATCTTGAAATTCCTCAATTTCAACACAAGCTTTTAATTTAGAAGAGGAATTATTTGGACATTTACGTGCAAAGTGGCCTTCTTGCTTGCAGATGAAACAATAATTGTTGTTTCTTGGATTTTTTCTCTTTTTCAGAAATTTAAATTATCGGAAAGGCTTCTAGGGGTTGGAGACTCTTTTGGGTCTGAATTTTCCATATCTCTTTGATTTCTTCTTCTTTCTAAAGGGTGTCCAGGGTAACATTATTTTACAGATCTCTGAACTAGGTGTAATATCGTGCGCTTTCTTTTGCCAGCACAGCTATTTAACTTTCTCTATACACCTAAAAAGAAGATCAACCCAATAAATTTGATGTATTCTCTTATTCTGAACATCTAGATCTTTCATGATTAGATCTCCTAAATTACCTAGAAGCTTAGACAAAAATGCAACCTTTTGAGCAATGTCATTGGAAAGATTTGCCTTAAAGACTTTTGTCATGAAATCTTTACCAAATTGATCAAGATACTTCAGATCTTTTAATTCCATGCAGCTTAAGTCTGTGAGCAATTGTTTTTTCTCATCTACTGGCTCAAGTACAAATTGTGTTTTCAGTAACAGTTCTAGAGTGGCCAGTCCTGCTTCCATGACAGCTCTTCTTTCTTCATCAGATGGTCCTATCCACCAATCATATACAATTCTAGCCATTCTTTTTTCGGCAAGGACCATAATAGAAAAATTATCTAATTTGGTGGTGACCTGCATTTGATACAGAGCACCAATCCATATCCTGATTGATTCTTCAGGATTGGATGAATTATCCAAATCAAGAATATACCCACTGGTATTTACAGCATATAAATCTTCTTCTATGCGCAGGTATTTTGGGACTTCTTTCAAGACATGAGCTTTATTTTGGTTATTTATAAAGGGTAAGATAAAAGAAGGAAATTTAGAGGTTGCTTGGTCTAGAGTCATAATTTCTTTCTTTGAAGAAAATTGTTTATCTACTTTATAGGCCTCTTTTTTTACACTAGTCAATGTACTAGAAGGTTTTGAAGTTGACCCTTCTACACTGGTGGCAGTAAAGGCTCCTTCTGTATCTTCATCGTCTTCTTCTCTATCCCAATAGTTGGGAGTGCTCATATCAAAGGTAAACTTTGGAATTTCTTGAGCTTTTTTCTTTTGTCTTCTTCTTCTTCTCTCCTCTTTTGCAGATTTCTCATACTGTTGTTCTTCATAGAGTAGTCTAAGGTTTGCATTAATCAATTCTGACTACCTACCCAAATCATCAAGGACATCTTCTACATGTGCACACCAAGTGGTAAGATAGTTTCCTATCTGATAGGTCTGGTCAAGATCAGTAGGATTTTGAGAATTATGTTCAAGGAGTGGTGCACAATCAGCTCTGGTAGGTGGTTGTCTGGATTGAGAAGAAGAAGTAAAAAACTTTGTCTTTGGTGGCCATTTTCCACCTTTCACATATCTGTGGTTTGCATATTGAAATTCTTCTACAGGGGAGAAATTAGATACATGTGTTATGAACATCTTATTAATAGCAAGGAATGGATTTTCTTCAGGAATATACAATTGGTCTGATGGAATAGATATAATGGACTCTGTGGATGGGTGGCTATATACATTTCTTGACACAGATTTGTGACCGTTGGTCGATGGTTGCTCAGTGTCAGGGATGGATGGTAAAACATGTTTTTGTGGCATAAGGATTGGTCGAGGTATTGAAGACCGACCGAGTAATATACAGACATGACCATCACTTACATACATTCTTCTTGTTCTATTCCTTGAGGTGTCTGTTGATGCCAGAGATTTATACTGAATATATCAGTCACTAGGAAGGGATTCTTTATCATAAGGAACGCCTTCAACTTGAGTATTTCTGACTCCTACGGTGACACAATCCTTTAACACTGGTTGCTTTAACTTGGGATGAACAGTATTTGTACGCTGAAAAGATGTTTGGACTAACATAGAAAGGAATTCACTATCTTCTACCATTTCAAGACCTTGAACACCTACTAATAATTTCCAATAGTCTTTTAAATGGACATCTGATAGACTGATAGAATAATCTGGATAAATTGTACCATACTGACACCTGACATCAGAATTATGACCATGCTCGCATCGGCACCATATTAGGAAATCTGTCAAACCAACACCAAAATTGGGATGTCATTGTCTAGATTAAATTCCAATCACCACTTATTCAAATACATGCCCCTTATTCCCCTTGCTCTGAAAAAGTATGGGCCATTTTGAAATATAATATATTTATCTTCTTTTAACTCCAATAAAAATGTGAAGAATCCATTACCATAAGCATACAATCCAATGTTACCTTTCATCAATAGTTTGCATGTCTTTTCTAACCATTGCTCCATTGATCTAGGAGATTGCCACATTGCAGTGAATTTTCCAACCAGGACTTGATCTGTAAAGGCCAAGGAAGTCCATTGAAATCCTGGAGGCAATGCCACTGAAGGTCTTGTCTCTGCCTTCTTGACAAACATTGACTGAGCCTCATTTAATCACAGTTTCTTTAAAAGAGAGGTGACTAGGGTTTAGAAGGAAATTGAGTCATCCTGCAAAAAATCCTCTCCAAAATAACTGTCGTTAAACCTCAACTAGAGTTTTGCCAAATATTGAAAAGCTTATTGGATATTTAATAGCTTTTAAATTATTTTATATATATTATAGATATATTATATATATTATTTTGTTTAATTTCATATTTTAATAAATTTTATAATTTTTAATAATAATAAAGATCCATGAAAATGAATATTATTGAACAAAATTCACATTGAGAGTTGTAGTTGCCTACATTATTACCACACAACATTACATATTATACAATACAACGTTTTATTATGCTTGATAATATTTGCCCTCTCCTCTAATCACCTACCACATGGTTAGTGTTTATAATCAATATAGGATGAAAGTATGAAGAAATAATTAGCTTCACCATTCACCTTTTTATACCTTTGCCGATATGTAAGTTATATTGTTTTTTATTTTTAGTGAAAAATCTTTGACATCTTTATTAAAATTTTCTAATTTTTTTTTAAGAATTATTATATTAAAATTAGTTTTATAAAAGATTAAAATTATTTTTAAAATTTTTGAAACAAGAAAACTTTATTTTTATCGACTAAAATCATTGATTAACATATTTTTATATGGTTTGTTTATGAATTGTCGGATATAAAATGAAATATAAAATATAAATTAATAAATAAAAAAAAAAAAAAAAAAAAAAAAAAAAAAAAAATTATATAAAATTAACACGTGTACATTGATTTAATGTATAGTATTTGTTCATTATTAAAATGAAGATTATCTTGTACTTAAAAGATTATATATTCATTATCAAAATATAATATTATTGAATTATCTTGACCATTCAGTACTTATAATTATCAAGACATTTAACCTTTCCAATTTTGTCTGCGATCAAGCAAAGGCGTTGTCTACCAAGGTGGCAAAGGCGTTGGGATGGACAAAATTGCTAAAACGAGGGTTTTTTTTGCAAAAATATTTATTTATTAAAATAGCCAAGAAGATGCTCGTCTTTACTGTTTCAATTTGTCATGTGGTTGACAAAATAAACAATTCTTTTTTTTAATTAAGTAAAATATAAAGGAAATTTAAGACCTGGTTTAGCATTTCTTGCATAATAGAATTTATGTAGGTAATTGACTTGCGGGTCCATGTTTAATTATTGGTTAAGTTTTTGTGAGCAATGTAATAAAAAATAAAATAAAAAATAACATGTAGTGTTAGATTTTGTGGTGTTTGTTAGTGTAGTCAATATGATTAGGAAGAAACGGTGATCCGCTGGCCTAAATTCATGTTGACACAACGAATTTTTTATTTCTTATATCTTTAATAATATTCTCATCTATCCAGATGAAATGGATGGCAGATAAGATGGCATTTTTAGTAAATTAATTTAAAAATACACTTTGACTATAAGCAAACATGGATCGAGTGGATTGAAATAGTTTAATTTAAAAATAAATTCGGTTTATAATGATCAAGTGTATAGGAATATTTTCTTTGTGGTCAAGTCGTGCAGTTTTCATGGTATATAAATAATTTAGCTTATATAAAAGATTTTTAAAATATAATGAATTTTTGGTATGGTAAAAAAATTGTTGTCTTCGCATTTTAAGTGTTTCAACTTTTTTTTCCAAAATAATATTTATTTTTATGTTTAAAATAATTAAACAATGTTATATTTTATTTTATATTTAAAAATATAATTTAAACAAAAAAACTCACTTCCAGGGGAGAATAGGATAGGGTGTGTTGCTTTTAATTTTGAGGTTATACGTTATAAAACGCTTTTGGATTTGATCAATCTTTATCCAGGATTCTCTAGAGATGCTACAACCCCAAACCTCACATCCATATAAGATAACCGGAGTGACTAAAGTTTCAAAGAGGAACTTCTTTCTATCCCACATTACAAAGTTTGTCGTTTTACAATTATTTTCAAGACCAAAATAAGTTTTCCATCCCCATTAATCATTTTCTCAATGCTATAGTTCTAGTTGAGCTTGTGATCAATGTCAATTCCTAGGTACTTGTAGGAAGACACTTCCTCCAAGTTACTATTCTCATACATAAAATTTATATATATATATATATATATATATATATATATATATATATTATATATTAATTGAAATATAAAATAATTTTTTTTTTTAAGAGATATTTTATATTTTCAAAAAAGTTTATTGGTTTTTTTTTTGTCAAAAGCTTTAACTTCTATTAAAACAAAAATTGCTATAAAGTTTTAGAAACTTATATTAAACAAATACGTGAAAAAAGAAATTATTTTTTAACTTTTTATAAATGAAATTTCTAATTTTTTATTGTTTGTTAATAATTTTTATGTGGTTTAAAATACATTTATCATTAAAAAAATTAAGAAAATACTAATAATTACTCCTGGCATAAATTTAACAAATTTAACCATTTTCATGTTGGTAAGAATAATTGTCGTTTAAACTTTACACGAGCAGAATGTTGTTGCACAAGTTGTGAAACAATCACACAAAGTTGGAGTCGTTGCCATTTATGCATGAACACTAAAAACGAAATCTTTTTGTGTCAAACGAACCCAAAGAATCATTTTTAAAGTAAACACGCATGTCATGTCCTTTCAACGTTGAGTGTGGGGCAGATGACAGGATGCATAATCTGTTGGCGATGGCAAGAGGCTTGAAATGTTGTACGCAACTGTTGGAGAAATTGTTAGGAACTTTTCTTTTTTCGATTATGCTACCTACTTGGTTCCTCTTCGTTCTAGGTTTTACAATTAATTTAATCAAATCACTAGACTTTAAATTTTATTCTATGCATATATGTGGCACTGATTATACGAACAAAATAAGGAAGTTTGAAACCAAGTGAGACTATTGCAGTATTGATGCCATTTATGCTTTCGTCTTAGTATGTCTAAATTGGTGCAATTTTTTTGGAGTGCACAGATTGAATCTCTTATTTCTTTCTAACTTTCTAAACTCTTTGAGAACGTTTTGCATACAACGAAGACCAGAGGTAAATTGATGCATTGAAATTGTGCTTATCATCATCTGTTTTTCCCAGTTAGATGAATATCACCATATTTGTGTTGTTTCCAGAGATTCGCTGAGTGTTGCTCTCTAGAATATAAGAAATATTGTATTGTATGTTGATTATTAATTGAAAGATGGTCCATTGTTCTTTATTCACAATCGTGAAAAGTTTAATTATCACTTCGATTTAATGTTCCATTGCTCTATTTTGCATTCTTAAAAAGCTTAATTTTCCATTCAACTGAATGACGTGATTGCTAAAATTGTTCAAACTCTTTTATTTCGACAACATTTTGCACACATCGAAAACAAAACACTATTTATCCCAATCTAATAATGTTACATGGTTTTGATAAATTAAAAGTAATGCTACTTAGTTTTGTTTTATATATATAATTGTATATTTAAATTTTGTTATATAGTTTTTAAATTCATATTATATATAATTATTTAAATTTTTTATTATATATTTTTAAATTCCTTATTATATTTTATTATAATTTTAGTTATTTTTTTATATTTAATAATAATATAATTAAATATACAAACAATAAAAAAAAAAATAGAATCTAAATAAAGTATTATTTTTCTTTTAATAATAACTTTTTCCCTAACATAAAAATAAAAATAAGTTTCTCCCTAACATAAAATAAAATAAAAAATAAATATTGATACTAAAAACATTATTAATATATATTATTTTTTTTTTTTATTAAAATCAATTAAGAACCATTAAGATGAAACTTTTACTGCAAAGGCTTATAATAAAATATTTAAAAATTTATAGTAAAATATTTCATGAAGTTATATTATTATTATTGATGTAGAAAGATGATTGTTTTCTTTAAAACTGTTTTTATTTCACTAAGTTTTCATCTAGGTTAATGGCCCAAGACTCAAATGTATCTGGCAGGAGTGAAAGTCTGACCCCTTATGAACCACTAGTCAATCATTCCAAGTGGCATGGTTTTCCTTAAATAATGGTGATGAGTTAGCCTACACTCACAAATAACAGAGATGGTTGTATTCAAAATTTCAAAGTTTTTGAATTTTTCCATGTTAAATATTAAGAGCATGGTTAAGAGTGGGCCTAATGGTTAAGAGCATGGGTTTCCTCCTAAGATGTCACAAGTTCAAAACCATAGGGGGGTAGAGTATGTATGCCTTCATAGACTTAGCAGTGAAACTGTTGTGCAGAGGTGGGTCCTTTGTCCCACAAACAAACGGGTCTCATACACCAATTTGTGCAGAGGTGGGTCCTTTGTCCCACAAACAAACGGGTCTCATACACCAATTTGGTGTCTAGCTTGGTCGTGATCTCAAAATTGGATAATAATAATATCAAAGTTTCATAATTTTCGAATATTAAATTTGAAGTTTCCTTTTAACGCTTTACATATATGTATAAATATTTTATTAAACAAAATATTGTTTCGTGTCGTGATCTCAAAATTGGATAATAATAATATCAAAGTTTCAGAATTTTCGAATATTGAAGTTTCCTTTTAACGCTTTACATATATGTATAAATATTTTATTAAACAAAATATTGTTTCGTGTGTTGTTTTCTTCCGGAGTTCTCGCATCCATGATTTGTTTGTATCGACGTTTTGAGCCCTCCACCGTGGCTCATCATCAAGATAGATCAGTATTGTGTAGGAAAAATCTCCTTGGATTTGAATAAATAGGGATGAGCGGAAAAGTTGGTCGTGAACTCAAAATTGGAAAATAATAATATCAAAGTTTCATGATTTTCGAATATTAAATTTGAAGTTTCCTTTTAACGCTTTACATATATGTATAAATATTTTATTAAACAAAATATTGTTTCGTGTGTTGTTTTCTTCCAGAGTTCTCGCATCCATGATTTGTTTGTATCCACGTTTCGAGTCTTCCACCGTGGCTCATCATCAGGATAGATCAGTATTGTGTAGGACAAATTTCCTTGGATTTGAACAAATAGGGATGATCGATGCACAGGGAAAAGCCGACTCTGCTAGACATATTTTGTACTTTAATTTATTTATTTATTTATTTTCTTTATTTTTATTTTTTTTTTTTAAGAAATATTTAATTATGTATTGAATTTTTTTTAAATGTAGTTTAATTATATATTTATTTCTTTATTTATTTTGTTTATTTTATTTTATTTATTAATTATTTATGAATAATTATGTTATTTTTTGATATTGTCCTATTTTATACTTAATTCATTTTAATTTATAGAAGTTTATAATTATGAGATAGGAATATTTAATTTATTCGAATATTATATAAAATGAATTTTTATTTATTTTTATTCTATTTATTGTTTATTTATTTATGATTAATTATATTATGTTTGTTACTACCTAGTTTCATAATTGATTTTATTTTAGATTTGTTCTTATTACTTAGAGTAAATTAATTAGTTTGAATTTAATAATAATCTAATGTTAATTTTAATGATTGTTTTTATAATTTTAATGTTAATAATGTTAATCTAAGCTTTATAGTTTTTAGTTTTTAGATTAAAATATTTTTTTTAATCTTAAGAGATGGAAGTTTGGGTTGGTGTTCAAGCTAGAAGAGTTTTAATGGGGGGAAAAGATTTTAGGTTACGTACGAAGAGGGTGTTCTAGGACATTAAAGTAGGAATCCAATTATCAATTATTTTCCATCCTTCGTCCCGATTGAGGTTGTTAGGGTTTTTACCTATTTCTATGGCTTATCTCAATTTTCTATGGTGATAATGATCAATTTTGGTTACTACTTTAGAGTTTTCAATGCAGATGTGATGATTGGTTTTACAGGAATGTTCAGCGAGAGCTGAGGTTTTTGAGCGGTTGTGTTTTATATCGACGACATGTTCCTGAATTCTCGTATGGATAGATCGACCAGTTTCTCCAATGTATGTTTTTTCGCAAGAACACAAAACCATGTAAACTCCTTTGTGGCATTTGGGTTCAACAGGATCTTTGACCAATTTTGGGCATTTGCTGATGGTGTTCATGGATTTGAACGTGGTTCTAATTTTGTTCTTTCTTAATATGTGTGCAATTTTATCTGTTGTGTCTAATATGTAAGGGAGGTGTACCTTGCCTAGATAATCATCTAGTGGTTGTTTGTTTTTAGGATTCTCAGCATCCTTGAAGGCTTTGATCACTTGGGGTTTTTTGTATCCGTTCTCTGTGAATACATTCATAAGATGGTTCTTCTCATCTTCAAAGTGGTTTTTATCCGAAATACGGACAACTTGCTTGCTAGAGTGTTGAGAACACCTGTTTTCTGGGATGGATGGTGGTGAGAGTTGGCATGTAAGTAATGTTCTGTATGGGTTTTCTTACGATATACCTGGTGTGATATGGATCCATCTTCGTTTCTTTTGATTAAGATGTCAAGAAAAGGAAGGTTGTCGTTCTCCTCTATTTCCTTGGTAAATTGGATAGAACTGGATACACTGTTTAGGTGTTGTAGGAAATCCTTTAATTTTTCTTTTCCATGTTGCCAAATGATGAAAGTGTCATCGACAAACCTTTTCCAAAGTTTGGGTTTTCATGGGGCAGATTCAATGGCCTTATTCTCAAAATCCTTCATAAAGAGATTAGCAATAATAGGAGATAGAGGGGATCCCATGGCGACACCGCACGTTTGTTCATAAATTTCATCTCTAAAACTACAGAAGGTAGATTTGAGACATACCTCAATTAATTTGGTTGTGTCAGAGTTTACTATTTTATGGACCACTTCCATGGCCTCATTTATGGGAATGTTGGTATAGAGAGATTTAACATCAAAACTTACTAATATGTCATTGGTATCTAGGTTTAGATCTTTGATCTCATTGATAAAATGTGTGGAGTCTTTGACAAAGGAATTGGTTTTGCCTACTAGAGGTTTTAACTTCTGAGCTAGATATTTAGCTAACCGATAAGTTGGACCTCCTATGGTATTCACAAGGGGTCTTATGGAGACGCCTTCTTTGTGTATCTTTGGGGCTCCATATATTCTAGGAGTGTATGGGTTGTTTTCTAATAGGTTCTTAATGTTGTGTTCTTTACTTGATTTTATGAGATTGTGTATGTTTTTGGATATCTTTTTTAGGGGATTCTTACTTAATTTAGTGTAACATGCACTGTTGGTGAGGTGGTTTATCATCTTTTCATTGTAATCTGTGGTGTTCATTATGACAGTAGCCCCACCTTTGTCAGCTTTTAGGACTACTATATCAGGGTCTTGGTTTAAGGTTTTGAGGGCTAAATGTTCATGTTTGGAAATGTTGCTTTTGGGCGGGCGAGATTTTCTCAGAATAATGGAACAATATTGTCTAATATTTTCTTTGATGTTGTCCGGTAAGTCACTGATCCATACTCTATGTTGAAGAGAATATCTTCTTTGGGGATTGTCCACGGGAAATGTCAAAATTTAATCCTTTCCAAGGAGATCTATGGTGTTTTGGTCAATTTTCTTGTTTGATAGGTTTACTACGTGTCTGTTTTTAGAGATGGGTGGATTGATGCTTTGATCGTTTTCCACGGATTTTTCGCATCTAAGCGTTGTAGCCTCTCTTACTATTAATGAATGAGCTAAGATTTCTTTGGGATTAATAACGTATCTGGGTTCTTGTGCTGTTTTTGCTGCGCTATTGAGGCTTTCAAGTTCCTGCGTGGTGCAATGGAAACTATCATCGAATTTAGAGCCAGGTTCGTTGGAGTTTGCTGCAGAACCCTCGTTGTTCTGCCTGGTTTCTTGTGTCGATCCTTCAGCGCTGTTGAGGCCCTTGTCGTTACCATATTCCAAACAGTTGCAGGAAATTGTTTCTCTAGAGCAGGATACGTTGGGGTCCGTTACAGTAGCTATTGGATTCATGTTTTTCCTATCATTGTTGCTGTAATCTTCATCGTATATTGCCGTAGGTACCTTCATGTTCATTCGCTGTTGGCACTATAAAAACCTTTACCTTGCACTGCGTTCTTGTGCCTTCAGGAATGTGAGATCTGGGGTTCTTGTGCTGTTTTTGCTACGCTATCGAGGATTTCAAGTTCCTGCGTGGTGCAATGGAAACTATCATCGAATTTAGAGCCAACTACGTTGGAGTTTGTTGCAAAACCCTTATTGTTCTGTCTGGGTTCTTGTGTCGATCCTTCAGCGCTGTTAAGGTCCTTGTTCACGTTTTTCCTGTCATTGTTGCTGTAATCTTCATCGTATATTGTTGTAGGTACCTTCATGTTTTATTTGTTGTTAACGCTGTAGAAACCTTTACCTTGGACTGCGTTCTTGTGCCTTCAGGAATGTGAGATCTGTCTTCAGTAATGTTTAACGTTGTAGAAACCTTTACCCCGGACAGATTTGCGTACCTTTCTCTATGTGTTTCAGGCTGCATTAGTTCTTCATTTGGATAGTTTGAGTTAAGACAGTATTGCAACCTGGTTTGGTCTCTGTTATAACCGGCGCTAGTCCACACTTGTTGTGGTTCTCTTCCAAGCTTATTGCGGAATCAAGGTTGGGGTTGTTTTCATGTACAGACTTTAAGATTAAAGAGTGAAGGATTGAGACCTGTGAGGGGTTGTTTCTAGAGAGTGTAGGGAGGTTGTCCGAGATATCTAGAGGTTTATGCTTATGGTTTGCGCTGTTGTATAGTCTTTCGAATTTAAGGTTTAGCTTCCGGCATTTGCTTTCTTCATTTTTTAGGGCTTTCAGGGTTGAGCATCAGTCTATTCTGGAACAAAGTTCTGGGTTTATATGCTTAGATAAATTTAGGTGTAAGTTATAAGCGTTTTTATTTAATGTGTCAGGGTAAGCACGAGTTCTGGCAATTTCTGAATGGAGAAGGGACTGGCTAGCTTTGATAAAGGTGTGATTATTTCTAGGGTATCTAAGGATGTGTTTGATTGGCAAATGTAGGAATAACTGAGTTGTCTCTGCATCTTTTGAGAAATGTAAGATCTGTCTTGTTCTTCACTATCATAGGTCTTAGATGTTCGAATACCTGAACCTTCTGTAATTTCTCCCTTTAGTATAGGGTTAAAATTGTTGTTTTGAGGTTTCTGCGATCAGTGCTTTGTGTGTTGTTTTCTTCCTGAACCTTCTGTAATTTCTCCCTTCCATATAGGGTTAAAATTGTTGTTTTGAGGTTTCTGCTATCAGTGCTTTGTGTGATGTTTTCTTCCGGAGTTCTCGCATCCATGATTTGTTTGTATTGATGTTTCGAACCCTCCACCATGGCTCATCATCAG
>APFE030783897.1:147672-163268 GCA_000404065.3 Pinus taeda | reverse complement strand
AATGTTAATGAATATTAATGTTAATAATGTTAATCTAAAATTTATAGTTTATAGATGTAAAATATTATTTTTAATCTTATGAGATAGAAGTTTACATTAAGATTAAACTTAAACTCTTAGATATCTAATCGTTGAAAGACTTCCAAATTTCCTTAGACTTTTTCTTTGAAAGCTACAAAACAATGAAGTTCCTACCTAAGTTTAGCATCACCCTTAAATTGGCCGTGGCAGGGCTCAAGATCCCTGCCCGCAACGAATTTTTGTGAAGGAAACGAGAAGTCCCACCATTATTATCGTTTTAATAAACAATAACATCAACATACTTCCTTCCTCGACTCTAACTTTGTATGCTTTTAAACTATCATTTTGTTTCGAATAGTAAAGCTATCCTAGCTAATAATTCTTATATAAATATTAAATTATATATTATATTAAATATATAATGGCTCAAAGATATTTTTTAATATTATATTATTGTTGTTTTTCCATTTTTAAACATGTTATATTAAATTTATTTATATCACGTATCATATTAGCATTTAACATAAAATATGTTTCCTCTACTAAGTTGTATAATTAACTTATAAAGTTATAATTACGAACAAATTCTATCAGTG
Organism: Pinus taeda; assembly: GCA_000404065.3. Classification (NCBI taxonomy): domain Eukaryota; kingdom Viridiplantae; phylum Streptophyta; class Pinopsida; order Pinales; family Pinaceae; genus Pinus; species Pinus taeda. The sequence goes on along the minus strand of APFE030783897.1, from coordinate 162,651 downwards.
AAAATGCACTCTTTTTCAAACCATTTTCATAGATTTTTCAACCATTTTCATAGATTTTACTAATTATTATTGGTTTATAATTTTTTTATATTTGATTTCATATATTATTAGAGTTGTTTTTTGCGATTTTTTAGAGTTTTCGTGTTGGAATTTAGTGGAAAAAATTGTGGTGAAATCTTTATTTGTGTTATTTAAACTAGTTTTTTTATTATATATATAATTCAGCACCTTGAAAAACCCTTGGGCACTTCTATTGTGCAGGTTTACCCATCAAACTTGTGATTTCAATGAATTGCTACCAATTTTAGAGAAATTAGACCAAAAAAGTTTCCAAAAAATCACACTAAAGACAACTCCTTTATCATTGGTCATAACTATGTAACAATCTTTTTAACATTATGTTATAGATAATTATATAATATATATTTTTTAATTTCAATCTTAATGATTCATGTTTATAAACACTTATATATAATTAGTTTCCATATCTATTCATGAATAGAGTTTTCTCCTCAAAAGACTTATCATAAACTTCATGTTAAACTTACTTGTACATTGTCAATAATTATGAACACCTAAGTTTATCTAATTCTACTTCAACTTTTAAGCATGGAACCATCATTGCCACTTTTGTTTGGCTTTTGGAACGTGTATAAATAATACATTATTATGTCTTTCAAGTGAGAACCATCATTGGCACTTTTGTTTGGCTTTTGGAACATGTATAAATAATACATTATTATGTCTTTCTAAGTGTGAGAAATTACTTTAACTTTTCATTTTGACCTCCATACAACTATCATGTTAAAACATATCTAAGGAAGGTATAAGTAGCTTTGTTGCTTATACTTTTCTATATCTCTTCTAAAAAGTAATTAAATTATATATTACAGAAGTTTCATAATAAAGTAATTTTTTAATTACATAATAAAATAATTCATAAGTTTGAATAGTCAACTTTCATTTTATGCTTTTTTAAGTACAAAAAATATATTTAAAATTTCTAAAAAATATTAATTATGTTATACTTTAAAGGAGTTTCATAATAATATTCATAGTTACAAAATTAATTTAAAAATGTTCTACTACTTCAATTTATAACCTATAGATTTTAATATTTTATTTACAAAACAACTTCCTTTACCTCTAGAACAATAGTTTTATGCATAGGATCAATATAAAAGTTGATTTGGTTCTCATTCCATTTAACATAACAGGTATAAAAGTAACTTTGCTACTCAACATAATAATCTACCTTAGAAAAAATGTTAAAAACCCGTTGTAAATATAGACAAGTTTTGGCATAGTAGTAATATTCTTTTTTATCCTAGTTACAATAACTTTTGCTCTCGATTACTTTTTGCATAAGAGGTGGGTGCTAAGAAACAACGCTGCATATTACACTTGTCTAGAATAGGTGTTGAGAGTATAACATAAAAAGCCTTTCTTATAACGTTTTCCATTTTCCTGAATAGGCGTTGAGAGTATAACATGTCAAGGTTTTCTTCAAATTGAGTTTAAGTATAAAGTTCAAATGATATTAACATTTTTAAATGGATAGTGACACGTATAGCATGTGAGTACAATGAAAATCCTTTGAGACCATCTATATCTATAACGTCATGACAGTCTTTATTCTCATTATTTATTGATCGTTTTACTATCCTAAAGGATGCAAGGTCTTTGGAGGTGTAGATTCTCTAGAAGATCTATAGCTACAGAAAATTTTTCCAATGCATAACAAACCCATTGCTAAGGGATAGTTGCAAGGGAAGGAAATTCATTTCTCATGAGCACTCCTGCTTCTAATTTTACACCTTTATTGGTGAGATCATCTGTAGCAGAATTGTTTATTATCAACACATGAAAGAAGATAATAGTAGAGAAAGTGTAGAAAATCTGTTGTAGGTTAACCTGATACTGTAATAAAAATCAAAGTAGAATACTATAACCTACTTCTACTATCAATTTGTAGAAGCTTAAAGATCGAGGTGAACAATACAACCAGAAGAAGAAGACTCAATCGCACAATACACATGAAAATACTTTGGGGAAAGCCTCAGCTAAAAACCCCACTATCTGTATTATCATACAAGGTGGAAATACATAGGAATTATACAAAGCCTTAGCTCTCACAGCTAGCCAACTCTCAGTACAATCCTCACAAATGCTCACAGGAAATCTTGGCTGCTCTCAAGCCTTCCTCTCTGCCCTCCAAGCTCATATTTCCTTGTGTTGTTCCTCTAGGATGATTCTCCTTCAACCAAGTGGAACACTCTAATCTCACACAATGTCATAACTACACAATCCTCAAGGAATGATGCCTTGACTGCATGCATGAGTTTTCTTTATAAGAAAACACATGCAACTCATAGTACATTATCATTGTCTTTAATCTCAACTGGGTCTTTCTCATAATAGACATGCATGAGTTTCTGATGAGGGAATCTTCTGTTAACTGGAGTAGCACTAGTTGAGTGCATGCATGCATCAACTGACTGTTAACTCTCTATTAGTTCCTCAAGCAGTTTGGAACTAACTTAACTGGAATATTCTTGTTGCCACATTTCAACAGAAAGCTAGTTTTAGATTCCTAGTTCGATCAATAATGCTTCATAACTTGCAATCCTTAGGAAGAGATCCATGAACAAGGTGATGGATAACCAATTCTGAATCTCCCAACACCATATCTTATATGTTTGCATCTTTGGGAAAAAGGATCCCTTGCACTAATCTATATGTCTTTGCCACATTATTTGCACAATTGCCTAAACCCTAACTGTACAAAATTTCAATTTTTTCATCAGAGTAAAGAATAACCCTTCTCGCTCTTGTCATCCTTGTTATTGATTAATAGAATTTGATGAAAAAATTATATATTTAAAATTCACATTAAGTTTCATATTTTATTATCAAGTTTATGTTGTTATTTTGCTTAGTTATGCATTTTTTTAAGAAACAATTTTTAAGATTTGTATTAATGCGGTCTAGTTTGAAGGCTAAAACCTTTTACATCAGTGACATTATTTTCATTCTTTGCATTCAAAATGTTACAAAAAACATTGCTTCTATCAGTTATTCTATTACATGCCAGTATTCTAAGAGTATTGTCCTTATATGTCTTCCAAAACACGCTTAATATAACTATAAACTTACAAAACGTAACTTAAAACGTCATAAAATCAAAACTATTTCACAAAAAAATCCCCTTGTGTAGGAGGGTCTTCATTTCCATTGTTATCTGAACCAGAGAGAGGATTATGTCGCCTAAGGTTCTAGAGTCAACTCTTGCAATGCTCTAAAAGCTCTATCTTATTCACTACTCTCCCCGACTTCTTCAGATTGAGAAGGAATGTAAATGTTGCCAATTCTGATGTTCAAGTGATCAAATGCCACCTATAACCTTGTTATATTAGCCTACAAAAAGTTATATTTTAGTTTACCAGCTCATAGTGGGATCTCGATTATGTTAAAATCATATCTCCCTACCTAGATATCATGCTAATATGAACTCCACTGATGTTGAAAAGTGAGCAAGATAATAAATATTCTCCTCCTATTCTGGGCTACGATGATTCTCCATTATGGAAAACGTAGCTCTTCCTGACAACTCTTACAAGTGGAATGGATGCCAAACAAGCGACTTGGGACCTACAAGGTCGCACCTTCTCTTCTTATAGCAAATAATCATCCCTACACCTTGATTATCGCATTTATTTCTCTACAACCACTGGACATGAAAATCCAAAGAGATTATTTCCAACCTGAATTTTAATTCTTGCTCCATTAATGACTGCTTGTTTGAGCGTGCTTCTAGGGTACCCTTTATGAAGGTGTTAATTTTACACTTTAACTCAATTTTAATATTGATGAGTTGCGACCACCATCTATCCCTTAACAAATCTGAGGATGTGTGGGAACACCAATTAGGTAGATAGATCCATGCCACTTCGTGAGGGAAGGGCTACTAAAACAATGTGGCTAACAGATTATTTAACAAGTTTATTGGGATCGGTTTGACAATGGGAATGCAAATGTCCCCTCCTTTGATTTGGATAATGAGGCCAACTATGACATACTTATTTAGGGAAATTTAATGCTTGTCATGGCAAAGGCCTAGAAAATGGGATTATCATCCATTGATAACATTCATTGTTCCATAATGGTACCTTTATTTGCCAATGTATATGTTGATGAATTGAGATTTCTCTTTACATGAAAGAATTACACATTATCAAATTTTGAAATTTTAAGGCTTATCTGATGAAGAATGGGAGGTTGGATCTTCTCATAATTCTATTTTAGCCTCACCACTTACTGGGTAACAATCATCAAATCCGCATAGACAGAGAGATGTTGAATTTCCCTTTCTCTTACCAGATCAAGTCCTAACCAAAGTGCTACCTATTTGGCCTAGTTGTTAGTTAGTGATCCTAGGCCCTAGGCATATTGTATCTCCTTTTCTTTGTCGGGGTGAAAATAACCCCTCCCACTTCAACCTCCGCGGATTAGTTATGTATTAATACAAGTTCAAGAGAATAACGTTTTTTTATGGAGTGGGACATTTTATTGATATATAGTTTAATTCATTGTAAGGTTGATATATTATTTTCACAAATTTTTGTTGATTCTTTGAAAAAGTTTTATATGTGTTATTGCATTAAGAGAAATAAAGTTCATTTTATAGTACAATTTTAAAGAGATTGCAATATTCATCCTATGTCTATATGTCAATGTGAACTTATGTTACTAAATATAATATGTTATTCAAAACCAAAATATAATAAATTTAATGTTATTGAAAATATATACCGTTCACAAATTTTTGTAAATAACCCTATGAAACAAAATCATATCAACTATTAGAATAAGAGGAATGTGAGATAATTACATTTTTTACCACTTTTTATATTTTTTAATCAGCTTATATTGTTTCTCTATGAGGAGCACACTAATATTAATTAATTTTGATGTAGGGCCTTTTAAATACTCAGAGTTTTGAATTTATAGTGGCTTTGCATCCTTCTCTATACTTGACAAATCCAAAGATAAAATAGAACTATGATAATAAGTATTAAACCATATGTGTGTATTGTGGAAAAATTCTCTATGTTTGTTATTTTTTTTTTCAAAAAAAAAAATGAGTGATTTTATTACAGATTAACAAAATTACATAAGCATATATCGCAAAGGGTATTTCCATCATCTGTATTGGGTCTAAAACTAAAAAACTAGGAAGTCTAATTCCAAAAAAAAATGACTAATAATGATATAAATAATAAAACAAAAATTACAAGAAATTCTTGTTGAATGGAGTTAGAGGAGGAAGGGTTCAACCAAGTATAGAGGTGCACTAAACTTTGTAGAGGGACCCCCACTCCACTATTTGTAGATTTTTATTATTTCTTATGTATTGACTTGGGAAAAAAAATTATTTCCTAAATTTAATTTATAATTTGTGCCAATTTAATATTTTAAAGTATTCATAGCCTTGTGAGTGCTTTGTGGGGCCCAAGGCAAGTTATAAAATGGATCACCACCATTGCAGGAGGGCAAAAGAAAAGAGGTTATATGGCCCTTAGATTTCCCAACTAAGTGATCTCTACAACATGGCCAAGTTTTAGCTCAGGAAGGCCACTATAGATTAGTACAGATTTCATACAGTGCGAAACCTAAAAGAGGACCATGCACAAGACGAGAGACCAAGCAAGTTATACGCAGTCTAATTTAGGCGCAGTGAGAATTTCAAGCATTTTTTAGAGTGAAGGGAAGTTTTCCTTGTTAATTATAAGTTCTTGAAAAAGCAATCCGTTGAGAAGAAATAAAAAGAACACACATTCATTCTAGGTTTTCCCCAGCTGGGGTTTCCTCAGTAAATTTTTGGTGTTAAATATTTTATTGGCCTATGTCTTCAATTTTATTTTCCATTGCATTAGACAATTAGAAAAACTTAGTATAGTTGATGAAAACCTTTTGAAAGTTCAAGTTCAACTCTTTCATTTATGATAATTCATCAAATTAGTTGTTGAGTTTTTAGAAACTAACATGGTATCAAAGCTTTGCCTCTGATTGAAGACCAACATCATTGTTTCGACCTCAGGACAAGGTTAAAGGTGCAAAGAAGGGTGCAGTTCAATTCAGGGGGTTGCACTAAAGTTTTTGGAAGCATGACCTAGGGTTTGTGAGAAGTTTGACCAACTGCATGTCTTATTAAGGTTTGAGGCCATAACACAGTCTGGAGGGAGTAATGAACTGGAAAGAGAAGATTTTGGTTGTGCTTGAGCAGTAAGCTGTGAAGGAGTATGTGGAGAACCCACCAACAACACCAATTTATCCTCAACAATTGGCTCAACATAATAAGAAGGATGCCAGAGTGAGGAGAATAATTTCTCAGGGAGTCAAAGACCATATCATACCCCATCTTCATGGGAACAAGACTACCAAAGATATATGGACAACCATTTTGCTTTGTATTAGGGTTAAAGTGATGCTTAGAAACTCGTGTTGAAAGAAAAGGTCACGAACATCAAAATGGGCAAGTCAGAGCTTGTGATTTTCCTACCTCACCAGATTCACTCTAGGGATGAACGAGTTGTTTGGTGCGGGGGGGAATATTTCTGACCAAGACCTAGTAAGGATTGCACTGTTGGGGCTTCACGAGATGTGCGAGAAATTTCAAGATGCAATGAGTTGCATAAAAAATCTTCCAGATTAGGCTAATTATGGGGTGAATACGCCTACAAGGAAATTTAGAGGCAAACCAGGTTCGCATCTCATATCAAGACTGAAGAAGACGAAAACTTTACCCTAGCTAGAAAAAAGGGCAAACCCAAGGGCAAGAAAGGCACAAGTGGGGCTAAGACCAAATCAAAAGGCATGAAGTAGAAGGATCTCAGTGGATAAAGCATTTTTCATGCCGACAATTTGGGCACTACTCCACCAAGTGTCCAAAGAGGAAAAAGGGGTCTAGGAAAGACCAAATGGCTACATCAGCAGAAGTGGAGGAGTTCTCTTCTCAATTCGAGAAGAAGTTCTCACTCATAGCTTACATGGAAATATCTCTGGCTAACAATTTTTGGTATGTTGACAATGGAGCTTCATGTCATATGATTGAGAACAAGGAGTATTTCAGCTAGTTGACCGAAAAGGACATGTAGTTTCGCATAGAGATGGGAGATGATGGAAGGTACCTAGACAAAATCATGGGTACTTTAAAGTTTGAGAAGGGGTCTCGAAATCTTCTCTACCTCAAATATGTCCTCTACATCCCAGGTTTGAATAAAAACCTTGTTTCAGTCTCAGCCCTGGAAAACAAGGTTTATCAGGTCATCTTCAATAGAGGGAAGGCCTTTATCAAACCTTTCAACTCCAGAGTAGCCAAGCAAATTAGAGTTAGGGTGAATAACCTCTACATGATTCAGTCTAAGAGAGTCTTCACCTTGAACAAGATAGCAAGGAGTGACCAGAACCATGACCTTGGGGAGCTACGACACAGGTGTATGGGTCACTTACACCATGAAGCACTAAATATTCTCAGGGAGATAACCACAAGTTTTCCACAGTGTATTGTTGACCAACACGAAATATGTAAAGGTTTCACACCTGGAAAGTATGCCAAGACATCCTTCCCCATCAAAGACAATAGGGCCAAGAGCATCTTGGAGCTAGTTCATTCAGATGTTTGTGGACCATTTTGCTATCCATCCTTTATGGGATACAAATATTATTTCACCTTCATTGTTGTTCGCTCGAGAAAGACATGGATATTCTCCATGAAGAAGAAAGATGAAGTCTTCCCCAAGTTCGTGGAGTTTAAAGACTTAGTGGAGAACTAGATAGGTAAAAAGATCAAGGTGTTGAGGTTAGAAAATGGTGGGGAGTACATTTCCAATGCCTTAAGTGAATTGTATGCCAAGGAGGGCATTAGGAGATAACTCACTACACCTTATAACCCTCATTAGAATGGGGTGGTTGAGTACAAGAACTAGAGCATTGTTGAAGCAGATAATGCCATGTTGCATGACCAATCACTGCCTATTTTCCTTTTGGCAAAGGCATGCAACATTAAAGTATTCTTCAAAAAAGGAGCCCAAATAAGGTGCTACACAAATTCACACTAGAGGAGGATTTCAACGGCAATAATCCTAACGTATCTCACTTTCGGATTTTTGATAGTCTTGTTTACTACTAGGTGTCTTATGATAACTAGAAGAAGTTGTAGCCCACAACGAAGAAAGGGATTTTTGTAGGTTACAACGAGATGTATAAGGCATACTGAGTGTACATCCCAACACTCAAGAAGACTATGATCAGGTGTGATGTGAAGTTTGAGGAGAAAAGGGCTCTAAGGAAATCCTTGGAATCTGAGCAAGCAACAATTTAGGTGGAGGAGTAGCAGGCTCCCAAGCAAGAGGCTCAACTAGCTCCTCAGATTCAATTACATCCTTTTGTTGGGTAGGCCAATCATCACATAGAGGAGGAGACAACACAGGAGGAGAGAGAAATGTGAGTGGAGACCACTGAGCCAATGACTCCTAACACTATGAGAGGACAAGCCAAGTGCGAAAATCAGTTGATTAGGGAGACTCATGAGAGATTTGGAGACCCCCGCTCCACATTCAGACTGAGTAAACAACCACAAAGATATACTGGATACATGGCACTAACGATTGAGTTCATAGACTCAGAGCCCTCTTGTTATGAGGATATAACCTCATAGTAGGTATGGAAATATGCCATGGTGGAGGAGTATTCCTCCATCATAATGAATGGCATCTGGAAGATAGTGCAAAGACCAGTTGAAAAATCAGTGGTTGGTTCATGCTAGGTTGTAAAAGATCAAGCACAAAGCTAAGGGCAGTGTGGAGAATTACAAGGCTATATTTGTGGCCAAAGGGTTCTCTCAAGTCGAAGGGATAAACTATGATGAGACTTTTGCACTAATGGCTTAGTATTCATCCATTAGGACCAACTGGATTCTGCAGCACAAATGGAATGGAAGGTCCACCAAATGGATGTAAAGATTTCCTTACTTAACAGATTTATTAAGTAAGAGATTTATGTTGAGTAACTTAAGGGATTTGAGACCTTCAGCAGAGACATGAAATTTTGCAAACTAAAGAGAGCTCTTTATGGGCTCAAATAGACATGGAGGGCATGGTATGCATGGGTAGACAACTACCTTCTAGGATTGGGCTTCACTAAGAGTGAGGTGGATCCCAACCTATACTACATTGTGTTTGGAGGTATTATGCTCATTCTAGTGTTGTCCGTGGATGACCTAATATTTATAGGAGCAGATAGCCTGATCCAAGATTGCAAGAAGGATCTTGCAAGGGAGTTTGAAATGAAGAACTTAGGGTTGGTGCACTATTTCCTTGCCCTGGAGGTATGGTAGGGTGATAGGGAGATCTTATTGGGATAGGGAAGGTACACGTAGGATATTCTCAAGAGGTTCCACACCCAGGATTGCAGGCCCATGACCACGTCTCTAGTCACAAAATGAAGGAAAGTGGATGCTACCATAGTACAGTGTGTTTATGCCACTTTTTATAAGAAGCTTATAGGGTCATTGATGTATTTGGTGTACACGCAACCTGACATTTGCTTCGAATTTAACCAGTTGGCTAACTAAAGTGCATTAGGTTGCTACCAAGCACGTGTTGAGGTATCTCATGGGCACAACAAATTATGTGTTGATGTATAGCTAGGTTGATGGAGTAGGCTTCAGGGCTTCACATATGTAGATTAGGAAGGGGGTTCAATAGACAGGAAGAGCACTTCAAGTTGCACCTTTAGTGTTGGGTCAACAACTATTTCTTAGTTCAACAAAAAGCAAAGATCAGTGGCATTGAGATCAGCTGAGGCCAAGTACATGGTCGTTAGTCTGGCAGCTTGTGAGGGCATCTAGTTGAGGAAACTACTTGTTTGGTTGTTCAGTCATACATTAGAGAACATAGTCATACATTGTGGAAATCAAAGTTGCATTAAGCTCTCTAAAAATCCATTGTTTCGCGACTGCTCCAAGCACATCGCGATTTGGTACCACCATATCAGAGATTGTGTTCAGAGTCATAACATTAGACTCTAATACATGCCTATAGAGGACCAAACAACAGATATTCTGATCAAGGAATTAGAAAGGGGAATATTTGTCTAATTCAAAGATAAATTGGGTGCAATATAAAACACCTTCCTCTTAAAGAGGGAGTGTTGAATGGAGTTAGAGGAGGAAGGGTTCAACCAAGTTTAGAGGTGCACTAAACTTAGCAGAAGGATCCAAAGTCGACTACTTGTATTTTTTATTATTTCCTATGTATTGACTTAAGAAAAATATATACTTCCTAAAGTCAATTTACAATGCCAACCTGATATTTTAAAGTATTCACAACCTTGTAAGTGCTTTATGGGGTCTGTTATCACCCCAAGAAACTCTCCTAGGTTGTAGCTCGGAGATGCTCGGGACATTACTAATTCAACTTAATGCTGCAGATGGATGAATGGAAGGAATGGTGCTTGTTCAAGCCAGATAACCACTCCTAATTTTCTTGACTCCAGACATGCATGAACACCTCTAGACTACAAGGCTTTAGACCACCAATTACTCACAGTTTAAGGATTGGGTGAATATGGAGAATATTGAACACACCAGTAGATGCACAAGACCTTGTGATGGCCGGATGCAACCAGTAAAGAGGTCTACAAATCTAATTCCCTAATGCATAGATAGGGTGACAACTCTCTGGCATTAGGTGAAAAGAAACCTGAATAACACTTTCACTGATACATATAAGATTTTAACACAGAGGTAGTATGACAGCTCCTCTAATGCTAAACATCAAGAGTTCAGAAGAACTGCATAACAAGCATAGCCTAGCACAGAATAGGAATGGAAAGTGAGCAATTAACAACAAAAGAAGCTTGTATTAGCTAAAAATGAAGACGAGATGCTACAAGTATCAAAGTAGTTACAGTATCCAAAAGTTGAACCTTACATCAAAACAACAACCATCAACCCTGATTACATCTGGTTTCTAGGTATATATAGAGTTCATTACAAAGGCACTCGGCCTTTCTAGGTATGGAGGGGTCATAATTGACCACCAACCGCTTTAACTACCTGATGGAGTCTCTGGTGCAATTTCCCTGCTTCAGTGAACAAATCCGATCTTCTCAGGTGCTCTGTTGTCCTCACGGGCAGGTGGAGTGTCGTGTAGGATGGAATTCCATAACTGTTAAATGCATTCACCTACTCAGGCTCTGTCCTTTTCCTCCTCGGCCATATTGTTTGTTGAACGTGGTTGTTGAGGAGAAAATGTGCCATGTACTGGTAACTGGTCACCTTCGTCCTTCGGGTGCATGGGACAGTTCAAGGACGTGGATAGTCGGGTCAGCTGGAGGAGGAAGATCGACCGTCGGATCAGGAGGATGGACGGCAGGGATGAATCAACTGGGATATCTGAGGAGGCGGGAGTGGGATGATCGTGGGCTGTTAGATCTTAGCGGGTTGATCCAATGGTCGTGGGGTGGCGGAAATGCGAGGACGTTATCAGGCGGAAATATGAGTTTGAGCGGTAAGTAGTATTGCTCGCACCACCGTTAGGGTTTGGGCGATAAACGTACAATGGTGTGCGATACCACTCAGAGTGCGATGCGTGGCAGTAGGGAAGGGATAAAACCACTTTTCATCGTGCACTAACATGTCGTCACTTCGCGGGAGTGAGGAGAGCGAACATCATCTGATCATGGTGGAGATGATCGGAGGGTGGGGATTTGATTGTGCGGGTGTTATCGTCAGATGTGACGGGGGACTGTTGGATCAAGGTAACGGAGATCAACGACTAAGATTGCGGCAGAGGGTTTGTGAAGGCGCATAGTCATATGGGCGTGGGTTTTATGGGATTTTAACGCCTGGGGCTTAAGGAAAAGAGTTTTATGTGATTTTTAACAAAAGCATGGGTAAAGGAGATGAGAGGGGAATGGGCAAGGTGATGGAGAAAGGTGAGGATAACCATTTCAGGCCTCTCTTTTTTTAACACGACAAAGGACCAAGTTGGCCTCTAGTTTTAGGAAATCCTGATTATATAGCAGCGCTAACACTGGCTCCTTCTGGGGATGAGATCCTCCCTGTGAGGTCTCAAGAACTGCAGATCATTGCCTTTCCTGTGAAAACCAAATTAGCAAAATTTCCTAGTGTTCCATTAGGCATGGAGTCTAACCAAGCCTACACTAAAAACTGATAAAATAACATTTTTATAACCTTAAGGCTAGAAGACCTTAAGCAACATAAATTTTCAAAAACCGCCCATTAACTGGGCCATCAAAAACTGCCCCCCCTCCCATACTTTTCAGTATGAGGGTATTGTTCCTTTGGACCTGAGAGATGATAAAAGGCCCTGTCCAGAAAGCATCAAACTTCCCATGGTTGCCTTTCTTCTCTTTCAATGCATCCCACTTAAGAACCAAGTCTCCAACCCGAAAATTATTTGTTTTTGTCCTTCTGTCAAAGGCTTCCTTGATCTTCTTCTGATGTGCCACAGACCTTTCAACCGGCTGTTCTCTGATTTGATGTACCTCTGCTAAATCAGTGATCCTTTTTGCCATGTCTTCTTCCTCATTATGCTCTTCTTGTAGGAACTTTGCCATAGGGAGGGTTAACTGAATTGGAAACACAGCCTCAGTGCCATATACCAGCTTGAATGGAGAATTCCCTGTGGATTTCTTAGTGGTCACTCTATTAGCCCACAACACATACCTAAGCTTAGAATCCCAATTCTTTTTGTATTTTCCAGTAGCTTTTTAATCATCCTTTTCAAGATTTTGTTGGAAGATTCTGCTAGGCCATTGCCTTGAGGGTAGTATGAGGTGGAATGGACCAGTTTAATGCCCATTGAATTGCACATGTCCACCAACTCTCTTGCCCTGAAGGCTGCTGCATTGTCTATGACTAATTTATGTGGGCAACCAAATCTGGTGAAGATATTCTCTATCAAAAACTTCATGACCACATGATGATCATCCTTTCTGGTAGGGATTGCTTCAATCCATTTAGTGAAGTAATATGTGGCTGCTAGGATCCATCTATGTTGGCCACTGGAATGTGGATTGATTTCTCCAATGAAATCCAAGCCCCACTACTAGAAAGGGCCATTGGCATGTATTGGCTTTAAGGGCACGGACTTCAATTGCTATTTCCATTCATATCTTTGGCACCTGCCACAAGATTTAACAAATAAAAATACATCAGAAAATAAGGTGGGCTAATAGTACCCAGCTCTGAAGATTTTGTGAGCTGTAGTTTTCCAATAATGGTGTCCTCCACACATGTTGGAATGAAATTGTTGCATAACCTCCATTGATTGCTTTTTGTCCAGACATCTTAAAAGAATCCCAGAGGGATCCCTCCGATAAAGTAAATTTTTATGGATGCAATATTTTGCTGCCCTGAGTTTGATAGTTCTGGCTTGGCTTGGACTGAGACCTGTAGGGACTTCTAGCTTCAGCAAGAATTGATCTATTGCAAAGTACCAATCACAAGAAGCTATATTTTCTGCTAATGACTGATTTTTCCCTGGTTCAACTATTTCTTCTTCTGTCTGGCCATTCTCTGAAATTGTGCTTATGAGATCTATGTCCAACATTCTGCAATTTTCTTCAGCCATTAGCCTAGCAAGGCCATGACCTCTGACTAGCTTGGTGGGCTTCAGTTCTATATTGAATTTAGCCAACTTTGCAATCCATTTAGCCCTTCTTCCATCAACCTCAGGCTACATTAGGACATCTTTAATTGAAGCAGAGGGCACTAATGCAATTATCTTGGAATGCAGAATGTAAATTATGAATGCTTTCAAAGATTTTATAAGAGCATATGCTTGTTTCTCAATGATATCATAATTTAGCTCAGCGTATCTTAAAGTTTTGTTGAAGAATGCCACTAGATGCTCTGAGCCTTCTTCATCTGCTTGCATTAAAACTGTTGCAAGGGTGTCATCAGAGGCAAAAAAAAATATATGGAACTCCTTGTTGTAATCTGGACTGCTTAAAGTAGGAGCTTCCATGATAGCTTTCTTAATGGACTCAAAGGATCTTCTTGTTGCATCAATCCATTTGATCTTTGACCCCTTTTTCAACATGGAGGTAATATGCTTCACAAGTTATGCAAAATTTGGGATAAACCTCCTCACAAAATTTATTTTGCCCAGAAAGGATTGGATATCCTTCTTTGATCTCGGGACAGACAAGGTATGTATTGCTCTTACTCTTTCTCGGTCAATCTGGACACCTGCAGCGGAAATAACATGTCCTAACAGCTTGCCTTCCTCTAAAGCAAATTGTGACTTTTTAGGATTGACTGAAATCCAAAACCTTCTGCACTTTAGGAACAGCTTCTTCAAATGTTGCAAATGGTCATGATGGCTGCTGGAGTATACTGTTATATCGTCGAGGTAGATAAGGACAAACTTATCCTTCTCTACCACAAATGCTATATCCATAGCCCTCTGAAAGGTAGCTTCAGCATTCATCAGTCCAAAGGCATCTTAGAATACATAAAAGTGCCCCAAGGAGTGGTGAATGCAATCTTCTCTTGGTCATCTGGATGTACAGCAACCTGGTTATACCCTGAAAATCCATCCAGGAAAGACATCACTTTGGCCCCTGAGACCTTCTGCAGCAAATGCTCCATCTTGGGTAGAGGATAATTGTCTTTTTAGAGCATTTGTTTAAGTTTATGAAATCAACACAGAGTCTAATTTCTCCACTTTCTTCCTTACCACCACGAGGTTGGCTACCCACTTTGAATATCTGAGAGGGACTATGATTTTTGCAGCCAATAACTTCTTGATTTATTTTTCAATCAGAGGGAGGAGCAAGGGATTTATTGGTCTCAGCTTCTGCTTGAAATGGATGGTGTCTTTCTCTAAAGGAATTTTATGTTGGATTATCTTTTTGTCATATGTTTTCAGGTCACTATATTCCCAG
>APFE030783897.1:7885-146277 GCA_000404065.3 Pinus taeda | reverse complement strand
AAGGATTCTCCTCATCACTGATGATGTAGGCCAGTTGTGCTTCTCTGTACAATCTCCTGCTTTCTCCTCCAAAGACTGCGATAGTGGCATAAGATAAATCATTCTGTAGTGTCCCACCTAGTCTCTTAATCCACCCCCTGGACAGCAGCATGCCAAACTTAGGAGGGACATCTACTACCACAATGTCCATCACCATGCTCTTCATGGGCAGCTGATCTAGGGTAATGGCCAGGTCTTTGATTAATCCTAGACATTTTACCTTTCTTGAATCAAATGAGAATAAATCATGATATGGTCTGGTGATATCAAGGCCTAACTCTTCCATGACAACTTTTAGCATCAGATTGTGGCTAGCCCCAGTGTCTAGCAGGCAATTGTGGAGAATTTTGTCATGTATGGTCAAGGAGACAGAAAATGATGGAGAATTATCATTAGCAGGTTCAGTCATCGGGCTAAGCACAACTGGAGGCTTATCATCTTGCAAATGGACATAGTCGCTGGGGTCTTGTATGGCTTTCAACTCAAGGGCCTCAAGGATAGGCTTTCTAAACACTTCACTCTTTACAAGTTCTATCAGAGGTACAGATATTTTTAACTCTAGACTTCTGATTCAAAGCTGAACGAGGAAGGGGACTTGTCAGGACCTCTTACCTCTTGAGCTGGTGCTTTAAGGATGATTGGATCAGTTGCTGGTCCTTTCTGTCTGATTTTCTGTTGCTCTGTTGGGACAGCAGCTTTTTGTATAAGATTCTCCTTGACATTGTTTGCTTTTGACCTCAGATTGTATCTTTGTTGTTCGTCAGTCTACAGAATAGCCTCTCTGTCCCACTCTTGACTGGTTTGGTCTTGTAATAATGATTCTTCATAGGCAGCCAATGTCAAAAAGGCAGCCTTGCCTTCATCTTCCATGCAATGAATCTCATCCTCTTCTTCAAGTTGCTCCTCCTCCATGACCACATTTTGAAAAGGAGCTTTAACCTTTTGTTCTTCATTTGCCTCTTTACCCTTCTGAATGATTTGCAATTGTTCATTTGCTCTTCTCAATGGATTTGGGTTTCTTGGAGCAAAAGTGCTTGGAAGCCTTGTTTTTCATGAGCTCTGCTCAAGCTTCACCTTAGATATTTCAGCAGCCAATGACTCTAACATCTTAGTCATCTTGTCTAGCTTAGGTTCTGAAGAGGAAGCAGAGGAAGAAGAAGCCTCACCTCTCTGCCTCCTTCTATCAGCTTGACTTTTGAGTTTCTCTGCAGCCATGATATTTGATTCTACTTCTAGGGCTGCATCTTGCATTTCAGCTAGAGTAGCACATCTTCTTTCTCTCAATAGTAGGCAAAAATCAGAGTCAAAAGCACTGGCATAGGCAAGTTTGGCAGAGGTGGGGGTAGGCTTTACTTCAGCTGGTATCTTACTATACATACGATTGAATCTTTTATTAAAATCAGGTAATGATTCCCCATTTTCCCTCTTGAGGTTTCCAAACTCATTATGGTAAGATAGCAAGTCTTTTTTATCTCCCCAGTGCTTCAAAAATGCATCATCTAAGGCTTCAATATCAGCAATAGACCTAGGGGCCAGTTCTTTGAACCATTTTCTAGCCTCTCCATCAAGGCTCTAGACAAGCACTCTCATCCACACATCATCCTCACTGATATCTAGGTTATCAGCATAACTATAAAAAGATTCGAGGTGTTTTTCAGCTGTTACTCCCTCTGTACCAGTGAACTTAGGCATATATTTCTGGTATTCTCCTGTAGGCATAGCATTCAAAGGAACATGCAAGACCAAGGGTCCATACCTAGCAGCTATGATTCTTTCCATCTTTGTGGGTGCTTGTTGGCCTGCCATGACTGGGGTAGGTGGAAGGATACTGGCAGATTGGAGGGTAGGAAACTATGAAATAGATGACAGAGACAAGGGAATATGATGGACTGTATGGGAAGTTTTCTTTGGACTGAGATCCAAAGGGGAACTAAAAGGACAAGGATCTTTGTGAATCTCTGAGGGTAGTTCTTCACTAACAATGTTAGGCTCTATATCTTCAAAATGTACATTCTCAGCTATAATCTTCTCCTGTAGAGATACATAAGATTTCTTAGGCTTACCTAATCCTGATGCTCCTTTCAGCGATGTTTTCTTCTGCTTAATGATCTTCTCAGGGTCAGGCACTGGGTCAGCTAGTGATTTCTGAGGATTTCTCCAGGTATGCCTCACAAACTGAGCCAGAATTGTGATGTGGAATCGCCACTAGGTTGGTCCTTCAGTAGAGTCACCGGATAGATGATTACAACCAAAAATGTGTCCAAACTTTGTCTATCATCAAAGTTGGAACTGTGTCCTTCTCCCAGGGAAGCTGAGCTTCAATCTCCTCTCCCCGGCAACGGCGCCAATTAATGTTATCACCCCAAGAAACTCTCCTAGGTTGTAGCTCGGAGATGCTCGGGACATTACTAATTCAACTTAATGTTGCAGATGGATGAATGGAAAGAATGATACTTGTTCAAGCCAAATAACCACTCCTACTTTGCTTGACTCTAGACATGCGTGAACACCCCCAGACTAACAGGCTTTAGACCACCAATTACTCACAGTTTAAGGATTGGGTGAATATGGAGAATACTGACCACACCAGAAAATGCACAAGACCTTGTGATGGCCGGTTGCAACCAGTAAAGAGGTCTGTAAATATAATTATGTAATGCATAGACAGGGTGACAGCTCTCTGGTATTAGGTGAAAAGAAATCTGAATAACACTTTCACTGATACATACAAGATTTTAACACAAATGTAGGATGACAACTCCTCTAATGCTAAACATCAAGAGTTCAAGAGAACTGCATAATGGGCACAGCCTAGAACAAAATAGGAATGGAAAGTGAGCAATTAACAGCAAAAGAAGCTTGTATTAGCTAAAAATGAAGACGAGACGCTATGAGTATCAAAGTAGTTACAGTCTCCAGAAGTTGAACCTTACATCAAAACAACAACCATCAACCCTGATTACATCTGGTTTCTAGGTATATATAGAGTTCATTACAAAGGCACTATGCCGTTCTATGTATGGAGAGGTCATAATTGACCACCAACCGCTTTGACTGCCTGATGGAGTCTCTGGTGCAATTTACCTGCTTCAGTGAACAAATTTGATCTTCTCAGGTGCTCTGTTGTCCTCGCGGGCAGGTGGAGTGTCGTGTAGGATGGAATTCCATAACTGTTAAATGCATTCACCTGCTTGGGCTCTGTCCTTTTCCTCCTCGGCCATACTGTTTATTGAACGTGGTTGTTGAGGAGCAAATGTGCCGTGTACTGGTAACTGGTCACCTTCATCCTTCGGGTGCATGGGACAGTTCAAGGACATGGATAGTGGGGATGACCGGAGGAGGAAGATCGGTCGTTGGATTAGCAGGATGGACGGAAGGGATGAATCAACTAGGATATCTGAGGAGGCGGGAGCGGGATGATCGTGGACCGTTAGATCTTAGCGATTGATCCAACGGTCGTCGGACGGCAGAAATGCAAGGATGTTATCAAGCAGAAATATGACTTTGAGCGGTAAGTGGTATTTCTCGCACCGTCATTGGGGGTTGGCCGGTAAACGTACAATGGTGTGCGATACCACTCGGAGTGCGACGCGTGGCGGCGGGAAAGGGATAAAACCGCTTTTCATCATGCACTAATGTGTCGTCACTTCGCGGGAGCAGGGAGAGGGAACATCGTTCGATCGCGGCAGAGATGATCGGACGGTGGGGATTTGATTGCAAGGGTGTTATCGTCGAATGTGACGGGGGATCGTTAGATAAGGCTAACGGAGATCAACGGCTAAGATTGCGGCGGAGGGTTTGTGAAGGCACATAGTCATATGGACGTGGGTTTTATGGGGTTTTAACGCCCGGGGCTTAAGGAAAAGAGTTTTATGTGATTTTAACAAAAGCATGGGTAAAGGAGATGAGAGGGGAATGGGCAAGGTGATGGAGAAAGGTGAGGATAACCATTTCAGGCCTTTTTTTTTTAACACGACCAAGGACCAAGTTGGCCTCCAGCTTTAGGAAATCCTAATGGATCAAGAACCATCCTCTGTGTTAGGTTCCTATACCAATAGGAGTCATAATTTTGAATGATTGAGATTAAACCTTGTAATAGTGTACATACCTTCGCTTTGTGCAAATGTTTTCCATATTAAAAAAAAAATAATAATAATAAAAAATTAAAAAAAAAAAAAAAAAAAAAAAAAAAAAAAAAAAAAAAATGTAAAGAGGGTATGTCCTAAAAGAATAATCAAAGGACAAAAAGAATGAAAATAGGTCACAAAAAAAATTGTAATATATGAACCCCAAAAGACAAAAGAGACCATGGAAAATGTGCAAGTCAAAATGCCACTACTATTGACTTTTTATGCTTAATAAATGATTGTGTGCAACTTGTTACTTATGCCATAATCCATGAATAGTCAAAATGTTTAAACTTGGCTATTTCGTGTTTTCAATTTCATGTTTATAGATAGAGAATAAAATCTGACCAAATAGTGTAATCTTGGCAAATAATTAGATAGGTAGAGTAAATAAAAGGAGCTCAACTGGTTAATCTAAGCCCTTGGATGATATAAGGTTTGATTTAGATAGTTTGTTATGTAAAGAAAAGAAAATATTGATAAGGTTTTGCTAGCTTAAATGCACCCTAATAAAGTGAAGGAAAAATGGTAGGATAAGTAGATGGGTAAGTAGAAGAAAGGTTGCAGAAGTACAATGATTGGTTAGGCAAAAAGCATATTTATCATTTTTCATCATATGTTCCAAATATGAATGGACAATCAAGCATGCAAATGGATTTCAAAGTCAATTAATTAACTTCCCCCATTCATTTCACCTCTTTACTTAACTAATTTCCCATAATAAAGTTCAAAGTACTTAAAACCTCTAAGTCAAAGAGGCTCAGAGCATTTCTCTGACTTTTGGAGGGACCGGACCCTCAATTGAATGACTTATGGATATCAAGTACTAGATTCCCCTCATAAAATTTCACCCCCCTTCAGTTCATTCATTATCTTAATAATACTCCTTTTCCTAAGGTTAAAACACTTTTTTCCTAGGAAAAGCAATTTTCCCCCATATAAAACACTTTTCGGACTAGAAAGTGTAAATAAAACAACTCAAAGACGAATTTTGATCACGTGGCTTGAATGGAGAATTTAGGAAAGGACAGCGGAAAGGGCAGGTGGCTAGGAGCAAGCTCCAGGAAGCAGCCTGCGAGCAGAACAGCAAAGGCCAGATTGTAGATTCTGGTGGGGAGAAACACCAAGCACCTCAAGAAGGGGCGCTATGACAAGTGGTTTGGAGGTGGCACAACCATCTGCATTGCTGCTGCCCTCGAAGATCTGGCTGCCGAAGGGTTGGTTTTGGCCGAGAATGATGTCCGTAACAACAAGAAGATCAGAATCGACCCTCGCCACTTTCAACTAGGGGTGATAAATGACAGCGACTTGAGGAAACAAGGGAACCCCTCCTACCATCGAACTCTATGCACACAAAATGCCTAAAGCATGGATCTCTCATCAGAGGGAAATCATGCCCGTATTGGAGTTTGGAAAGATAAGATCTACCAAGCAATCGGCCTTATCATCGATCTCCGTCAAACTGCATGGATCTTCCATGAGTATAACAACAAGCACTAGAAGGCAGCGTGCGAGGAGCTAGCCGAGGAATACAACCCAGATCTAGGTCTTCAGATATCTGAGGCGGCCAGGAAGCAGAAGCGACACCTAAGCATTGATGAGACCAGCTCAAGAAGACTTCAAGACATCACTTTTGCGGTAAGGACCAGTTTGTATTTCAAATATAATCCCTGTATACGTGATCTTTCCACGAGCGTTGCTGCAGGGCCAAACCACAGATCTGAAGACAGTCAGCTACCCAGATCTGCTATTGATCCACCGGATCAGGCCCTTAGATGAATAGCAAGCCTGCATAGAACCCATATCTGGGGGCAAATCAAGATATCCCATCGCCCTGCACCTGGGCCAAATTTGCAAAGGAACACCATCTAAAATGTGATGGCCTAGGGCTTGGAAACGAGACAACCCAAGGAATAGATCAGAGGCAATCTTAGATGGGCTCAAATCTTGGAGAGGCGGAATTCACACAGCTTCTCTTAAAAGCACCGGAAGGTAGAAGTTACTGCGTGAGGTTATGGAGGGGCAACAGAATCCAGGAACTATGGAATAAAATTTAGAACCTTCTCGGCATCCCAGAACAAGGGCAAAATCTGATCTATAAGGGGTGTTGTTTACAGGTCCACTACACTCTCCAGGAATACAGTATAACGACATATTCAACCATCATCATTAACCTTCGTCTGTGAGGAGGATGCTCTGGAACCAGCTCAAAGAATACAAGCTCCAAGAACACAGGCTCCTTCAAGGATGCGGTGAAGAGTAAAGGGAAAGCACAAGTCAATCCAACAACAAACCGTGTTCTTCCTGGGCCCTACATAGTCAAACAAAAACCTGAGAATCTAGCTCTCACCATTGAAATGCCCGAGGGAAATTATTTATACTCATATCTATTTTCTCACTCTGTTATCTATAGATTCAACGGCTACTAGCCCAAATTAGGTGATCTGCACCACTGGCTCCATACCACCTAGACACCAAACTATGAAATCTACTTATGCCCTAAGGGGTTTTTAATAGTAAGATTCAACACAGAACAGTAAAAGGAACACATCCTTAATAAGGGGCCATGGTTCTGGGGCAATGTAGGGCTCTACATCACTTCATGGTTTCCAGATTTCGACGCCAACACAATGGTGATATCAAAGATACCAGTCTGGGTCAGGTTGCATAACCTCCCATTACACTTCTGGCATCACAAGGTTTTAATAGCCATAGGGAACACCCTAGGGAAATTTCTAAATATTGACGATGACAGACTGACAAAGGGAATTTTTACCTTCGCCAGAATGTGTCAAAGTAGATCTCAACTAGGGACTACCAGAAAGCATAATACTGAATTTCAACAACACACAGTCGCTATAATCACTGGATTATGAAAAACAACATTCAGATGTCGAGGATGTTTACAAACAAGCCACTTTCTCAGCGTTTGTCCACAGGCAAGAAACACGCCCAATCAGAAAAAGTAGCAACAGAGGAAGCCTAAAGGATGGCAAAACACAGTGCCATTGGATGAAGAAGAAGACGTACCAGATTACACAGATTTCATAACAGAAAAGGATGAACAAGGAATCCAACCCAACATGAAAAGGAAAGAGGAAGCTCCCAGCGACCCTCTACAAAAACAAGACCTCCAAATAACAGGAATTGAGCTATCCGGCAACAAGAGAACTCATGGATCTGAAGGATCGAAGTCAGACAAGGAATCTCCCATAACAATAACAGAAAATGAGCTCTCCATAGTAACCACCACCCCCAACTCTGGGGGATGGCGAAAGATGGAGAAAAATAAAGGGAGAAAAGTATAGTTTTCACTTCATTTTTTTATTCTTTTGGTTTCTACGAAAACCAGATCAATATCAATGCATATGCTTCTTCATCTACAAAATGTAATTTTATCTTATGAATAAAATTACGACTTTTTCAATGGGAAAAAAAACACTTTTCATACCAAAAACCCACAAAAATGCTTTGACCTAAGTATTAATGTAAATATGTGAAAAACATGTAATTCACAAAAAAAAAAACATTTTCCTTAGTGTTTTTCCCGTTTCCGCCCATTTTTCATATTAATTACTAACTTTATTATATTAAATCCCAATAAAAACCTAATTTCCCATATATATTTAACTCCTATGTATAAATTAACCCTACACCCCAGTTTAATTATAAACTATGATTTTCACCTTAAAACCCGACCAAAACCTTTAACTCGTCGATCTGTGATCAAGTTAATAAAGCCCCCTTTAATCCTCCGTTAATTACCTCGATGGCCTAATCTCACTTTAAGCCTAATACTGCTGTAATTAAGTGTCTGCCGGGCCCCCCACTAGCCTTTGCGCAGCTTTTCCACCCGATCACCGTGTGATCATCCCCCTCCTCATCCGACGGCCCTCATCCATATCGAGCCAACCCGACATCCGTCCTTTACCCACTCGATAAAATAGATTTCCCCTGGGCCCCCAATGCTACGTGTCAGTCAATGAGTGGAATCGGGCAGCCCTTCCCAAATACCAATGAATGCCCAAAAGCAGTGTGAAATGAACCACTTACCACCCTCCTGCTACGTGACGAATTAACCACTATTCACCCCGTACCCTCCAAAAAATAACTTTTTTGCGTATAAAAGCCAAAAGCCCCAAAATTATTTGTTTTCACTAAATTGTCATCTACAAGCTTCTGTACGCATGCATGACACCTGCAAACGTCGAAGCCATCAACCCACGTACAATTTCTCTCCAAAGAAGCTGCAGACAACCCAGTCAGCCTTGCAGCCTATACAAAGCCCATTCAACCACTTGTAGTCGCCAGCCACCCTGCTCAGAGCCAATTCACCCAAGTTCCAGGTATTTAAACCAAATTTCACCAAATACCCTGTCAATTTCAAAGTAACCAGTTGCTGAGTGTTTTTTGTTAAGTTAAAATTAATTATAAAATACTCAAGAGCTCAAGCCTACTCCTTGTAGAACACTGTTGCCCTAAAATACTTGAAATTACCCCCCATACTCAAATCCACAAGAACTGAGTATGGTTGTCCCAATTGCTATGGATGTGAGACCCATCTCTACACCCCATTTAAACCTGGACCACCTTCCCCTAGCTGATAAAGATTTCCAAATAGAAGATACTACTGTCATAAAGCTCCTGCTCAAAATACATGTTGGACACCTAATCCTCAATGGGTTAGTGTGGAAGCCGAATGGAAAAAAGGAGTCCAAGAGACCTTGGGATGTGAAACCCAATGGTCACATAATGTATTATAAATGTATATCTCTTGTTAATAAAAATTGTACTCTCCTGATTATATTTCATATTGTTCTTGCTGCCCATGTGTGTTTAACATGGTATCAGAGCGGACTTACTCCTGCCCTGCATAATTTCTTTGAACCATTTGTTTTATGAAAGTGTTGGATTTGAGTTATGAGCCTTAACTTGGTCGATTCGTGTATGGGTCAATTTCTGTGTTAAGAGTTGAAATGATGAATTTGCTAGTATTTAATTTGTTGGTTTATAAGAGGAATTGTAATGTATGCTCTTCAAACGTTAGCAACAATTTGTTGTGTGTGCCTGTGAGAGGAATTTTGTAATCGAAGTATGTTTTGTTTTCTTGGATGATGAGCGATATTTGTATTAAAAGATTGTAAGCTCTGCTTGTAAATGAGTATCAATTCATATCGACTTTGTTTGCACATGTTGAGGAAAGGAATTTGAAGCTGGGTGAATTGCATGAAATGGGCAATCACAATTAAACTAAATGACAGCGTTGTTGAGGTTCATAAATCAATTCTTGTGCAATCGAATTTCATAACAAGAAGATAGGATTTGTTGGGTCAATTTTTGTTTGTGAACATTATGCAGTGAATTCACACCTGGAGTTGCTTGGTAAAGTCGAGTGCTGAAGAATTGCATCTGATAAATTCATGAATTAAAGCAATTTAATTTGTTTTAGCACTAATTAATCAATGTGCAGAGGTTGATCTAGACGCAGAATTTGTCAGGATTTTGTCTGTCCTGAATGGATGAAACAGTAATTGTTTAATGCATATGTGCAGAGGGGAGTTTTCAAAAGTCGACTTGTGTTTCAGCTGAGATGTAGAAAACAACTGTTTGATGAACGCCCAGCTCCCACTATTTGATGAACGCTTGGTATTTCCTACTGTTACGCTGCCCATTTGGTACAAAAGTGGTATAATGGTAAAATTGTCTTATGCTTAACGCTTGCATTCACCTGGTATCGACATTTGAATGCGTTGAATGTGGTATATTTGAATGTGTTTCCATTTGAATGCGTTGAATGCGGTATATTTGAATGCGTTTCCATTTGAATGTGTTGAATGCGGTATATTTGAATGTGTTTCCATTTGAATGCGTTGAATGCGGTGTATGGTTCTGCCTGCGGTATATCAGTTGAAAGTGGAAGGGTCTTTGCGTTTCCATTTTAACGCTGCCCATTTTAAACATTGTCCAGCACTTTAACTTGTTGCTGATGCAGCAAGCCTTGATAAGTCGGCTGCTGATGCTGAGTTTCTTCTGAGTTTATGAAAGTTACTAAAATCTCCCGCTTCCTTTGATTTTGTTTCAACACTGTTGTTCTGTCTCCAAAGTGAACCTGATTCTTTGGGCTTGGAGTCCTCTCTTGAAGGAAGGATTGATAAATTTCCCAGTAATTCAGTCACACGATCCACTGCAGATGTAGACATTGATTTTGAAAGAGTGTCTGCACCTCCCCCATATTTGCTTTGCACCTTTACTGAAAAGTCTGTAACATCCAGCAACAACAATTTAGCCTCAAAATAGTGTGCTAATGCCTTTGCAAGCATTTGTAGGTATGGTTCTGCAGGGCCTGACAACAAAATTGCACGACTAGCCGGAGACAAGTTTCTTGTGTGTTTGGAAATTTCAGCTTGATTAAAATGAAGATAAGCAGCATTAGTCAATAGCACCCTTGTTTGATCACTGAGATAATATGGGAATTCATTGAAAGTGACATTACTGTCTTTGCCTTGAATGACTTGCTTGGCGAGCTCTTGCTGAATACATTCAGCCCAATTGACAGGCAGCACAGCACTGCCACCCCACTTATTCCACGTCTGCCCAAATCCAAGCCCAAGCTTCTGTTGGATTGTGGTACTAGACAGTGTATGCTCTGCGTTTGTTAGAAGACTTCTTGGTATTATATGAAAAATAATATACGTTGCAGGCCGATATATTATTAAAATCAAATGTTTTAAAAGCATCTTCAAATCAAGTTCTGTCAATTTGTGTTCGAGTTGTCCTTTGTGGGCAGATTTTATCACTGTCAAAGAGTCAAATCTCCTTAATAATTAGCTGCATATACATCTGACGCAGGGGCGAGTATTCTCTAATCTCCTGGAGGTTTTCCTGAAACTATGCATAGTTGGAAGGCTCTTGAAAGGTCATGGTAAAATGCTATGGTATATATGACCAGCACTATACAGTTTGCTAAGTATTTGGACATGTAAGGAAGTCTATCACTGTTGTTTTAGAATGCTAGAGATTCATTCCAATGCCCATGACATGGTGTTATAATTATTGAAGTTTTGATAGCCATCATTTCTGATTTGAAAGTGAAGGAGTACTTGAAGGATCCAAGCAAGTTTGCAGTTGCTGCTGCCCCAATTGTGGCATTGTATTTAAAACCCATTATAGTTTCTGTCTACATATATATATGCATTGATTCCCTGATTCATTTGTTGCACATTTATAAAAGATATTGTTGTGTACTGTGAGTGGATATTACTTTTCTGCATTAAGTAATAATTGTGATCAGTTTTTAAGGTGTAAATCTAACATTGAAGAAAAATGGCCAGAACCAATGAAGTATTAGAGTTCATGAAAAATCTTATACAATCTACTATTGATGACACATTACAAATCAGCATAGGATCTCTCTCAGAAATTCAGACATGTCTACAAAATGCACAGGAAAAGATTGATTTTTTGCAACTTGAATCTCAGCTACAACAAGAAGAATTACAGCAGTGGAGTCATCATTCTGAATCTTTTTCTGTTCAGAACATTGAGATAACCACCCATCAGCAGCAAGTCAATAATGTTACCATTCATTCAAATAAAGCAGCAGTTGTACATGCAGATGCAGAAACTCAATCTGCTCTTCCCAAGCCCATCATTAGACCTTGGGAACAACTTGTCCACAACAAGCACAGAACTGGTCTTGGATATGACAAGGACTTGTCCCTTCATATTCCAGACTACTCAAAGCCCATTCAGTTTCAAGGTGCTGGATTTATTCATGACAGTTCACCTGCTCCTCATGACAGTTCGCCTCTAATTGTTCCATATTCTATCCTTCTTCCACCGCAACAACAACAACAACAGATTGTGAAATGCCAACACTGTGATCGAGTTGGCCATCTGAAAGATCATTGTTTTGATCTTCATCCATGTAAGCACTGTCATAAAACCAGTGATTCTTCACATAGATGCTTCAGAAACAAAAGTCCTGCAAGAACAAAGATTCATCTAGGATGGATCGCTTCTTGGAAATGGGCATCAACAGCCAAGAAGATATTACACAGGAGCTGCAATGCCAAATCAACCAAGAATGAAAGCAGTGCAGTTACATGAATACACACTTCATCTCATACGTTACTACGATAACATATTCATTAAGCACCCTCACTTTCGTTATTACATATATAATCTCATGATACGACATCATAGTCAAGTAACAACCTCCATTTTTTTGAAAAAGAACATCGCAGATAACTTTCCAACATCTATTGAAGATCTAAACATCCGATTAGAACAATTTCCAAATGAGCAATTGGTAGAACCAGTCATGTGATTCAGTTGCTCTTTACGTGGAACAAGATCTTTTTGGCACAAAGCTAAAAATGAACTAACGAACATGATACCTCAGCTCAGTTTCCCGACATTTTTCTTCACATTAAGTGCATCTGATACAAAATGGCTTGATCTTCATGCAGTCATGCCCGGATGTCAACCTTTTGATATTGCAAAACAACAAAAATGGAGAAATGATAACATTATCTCTAACCCACATTTAACATCACTATATATGCACCATAGATTCACAACATTTTTTGAAGTTATCCTAGAGAAACACTTGCAGACAAAAGACTACTGGTACAGGTACACATTCTACCACATTTTTTTCGTAACTCTCTAAACATCAAACCTCATCTACTACAAAATTATCTTACAGAAATGCATACTTGACAGGTATGAATGGAAACATATAGGATCTGCACACATCCATGGTTTCCTTTGGATAGAAAATGCACCTAATATGGAAAGCCTCAACTGGGAAGACACAAAAGTAGTTGATATTGTTAGGCAATTCTTCGACAAATATATTTCAGCTTTGAACTCTCGTATACCTTCGCTTTCAAACCAACCAGTTGCTCAGAAAAATTCAAAATACCCTTGTCTATTGTCCACACTGCAAATTTTCAAAACCAATCCTTTCAATGATTATGAACAACTCAACAATTGTGTTGAACGTCACACAAAATGCATTGAAAGCACATGCCTAAGAAAGAAAGGATCCTCATTCGAATATCGCTATAAAGCACCATGGGAATTGCGTCCAAAATCATCTTTATTCATTGACTCCAATGGCCAAAAGACATAGACCCCTGCTTGCAACGATGATCAACTCAATACCCATAGCCATACCATCCTATCTATTTGGGGTGAAAATGTTGACTACAAACTAGTACTCTCCATACATGTTGTACATAAATATATCACAAAATATGCATCCAAATCAGGAAAAAAATAACTAAATAAATAAAATAATAATAATAATAAAATAATAAAATAAATAAATAAAAATAAAAAAATAAAAATAAAATAAAATTAAAATTAATTAATTAATAAAATTAAAAATTAAAAATTAAAAATTAAAAAAATAAAAATAAAAATAAATAAACAAAAAAAATAAATAAAATAAAAATAAAAATAAATTAAATAAATTAAAATAAATAAATAAATAAAATTAAAATTAAAAATAAATAAATAAAAATTAAAAAAAATAAATAAATAAATCTGAAAGCTTCCACCGTAGAATTGTCCTCGCTTCACCCATTGCCGACCCAACAACATCTGAATTTTGAATATTCCTTGCAAAAACCCTTGTTGATTATGACATTGGAGCACAATAAACCTACCATATGTTGCAAAAATTACCATTAACATTATGTAGTCGATCATTCTTTTCTTTACATGTAAGCCAAAAAATTTATATGCGCCTTCCACAAACTAAAACCACCTCTTCTACATCCCCACACATCATAGATACATATATCGAATGGCATCTACCCTAGAATCCACATCACTTATAGAAGTAGCAAGATCTTGGTCATATGATCCTCGTCACAAAACAAACAAATGGAAACTTCGACCTACAGAAGCAATTATTCGGGTCATACCACGCTACTCCTCCATACCATCCACAATAGAACCTTGCTATGCTGACCTTTTTTAAGTTGAACTTATGCGATACAAACCCTTTCGCCATATTGTACAAGATATAGGAGATACTGCTGCAGAATTCATCACAAACTGGCAAACATTTCGTCCTTTCTACAAACCTTGGCATCAACACCACACAGTATTTGATATTGAATCTGTTGCAAATGATAACTCAAATATTCATGAAGCCAATCCTCTAGACACCATGGAAATAAATGAATGGGAATTACTCTCCCAATTATACCCTACAAACGAGCTCCTCATCAATGACCTTGACATGCTTGGCCTTCATGGCTTTGATGACAACCATAATTGGAAGCATACCACTATCCCATTAGATCTACAAAATAATGCCATACAATTCACTGAGAATAGCCACTCTATCCAACGCATTCTTTAAACACATCAACATATCCTGACGACCCTTACTACATTATCTCCAATGCAAAGAAAATCTCTAAATATTATTTCTAATAATTTTGCTAAGAAGGATATTTTAACCGCTCTCAGAATGATAATACGGGGCACTGCTGGTAGAGGAAAATCCCTCCTTATCAGTTGCATGAAAGATATGCTCATAACCCTTGCAAGCCTAGAACCTTCACTAATCATGCTCCTCGCCCCTACAGGTGTTGTCGCCTTCAACATACAAGCATTGATAATCCATTCCGCCCTCCACCTTCTTATAAAGGATCTTACACCTTCAGAAGGAAATGCTCTTGCGAAATTCCAAGAAGAACTCAAGCATATAAGGTACATACTAATCGATGAAATGAGCCTCATTGGGCCAAAGCTTCTCAGCCATATTAACGAACGTCTTCGAGAGGCATTTCCACTATAAAGAAACACTCCTTTCGGTGGTTGTCCCATTATATTGGTTGGTGATCTCGACCAGTTACTGCTCGTCAAAGGCATACCTCTATATGCAGGCACAAGCCACAGAAGCGCACTTTGGAACACATTCAACACAGCCATCACATTAGACACAATATTTTGTCAACAAGGCGACAACATCACCCAGGTTACTTTAAGGAACATCGTCCAGAACATTAGAAATGCAAATCCAACAATTGACGACTACAACGTACTCATGTTGTACACAAATTCCTTCTTATCAGAATATGAAATACATTCCTTCCATGATTCCATGCATCTATTTCCGAAAAATGCTCAAACAATAGTCCATAATAAGTAAATGATAAAATATCTAAACCCTCTGGTCACAAGATCCATTGTAAAGATGACAACACATATTCCAACATTTCCTCAGAAGACAAGCAACTTGAGCAAATTGTGTTACTATGCAATGGCCAAAAAGTGATGCTAACTTCCAACCTTTGGGTTTCAGTCAGACTTGTTAATGGTTCCCTCGGAGAAATTTATAACCATCTTTTACAAAGAATCAACTGCACCTCCACAACTTCCAACATTTTTGTTGTAGCTTTTCCTAAATACATCAAGCCTTCTTGGGATGAAAGAAATCCCACTCACTTGACTATTCCAGTAATAAAAAGAAATGGATGTACGCAAATTCCACTAAAGATGGCTCGGGCATTAACCATACATAAATCTCAAGGTATGACACTACCACAAGCAACAATTGGCATTGGGAAAACTGAACGCCAAGGTCTCACATTCACAACAATTTCAAGAGTACCTTCTCTACAAGATCTCTGGATTTGCCCCGCATTTAGTTTCAAGCGTTACAATAAAATGAAAGGCAACAGAAACATTGCTCACAGAAAACACGCAGAAGAATTCTTCGTTCAATGCCGCCTCCAGATAATCTACTGCAATCCATACATTAACATCACCAAAAGATTTCCTATATTTATTAAGTTTAATCTATTTCATAACATATCTTTCATATCTTTGGACAATAATCAAATCTAATCATTATTAATACATGGTTGCAAATATTACATTTTCATTCTATTTTCTATACATTGATTCTAACATTTTCTTTCTTTTGCAATATGACATATGGACTCAGAAATAGCACAACTATGTAACTATTGTGACAAAATTGAAGCATCAATACTTACATTGCAACATATACAAAACATATTTCTTCCGATAACAAATCCAGTTGTACCATTATACCGCCTTCGTCCAACTATACAAGTATTACTACAAATTAAATTTGCCCTGAAACGCATAATCCACTTTCTTCAACGTGATAGAATGCAAAAAACACGGGCAGTATGGCAATCAAGAAATATGCATCTCCAACTATGCGTAAATATCTAATGGTGTTCGATATGCCATCGTTCACCTTGCATCTTCGACTAACAATATTTAAATCCCCATGACAAAAGTAAGTTCATTTCCATTCATTCCAATTTCATTTTAACACAACTTACATGCAAACTATTACTAATGAATTTCCATAATTAATTTACATATTACAAACTTAAACAAAATATACATTTTCGAGGTTCATTGCTGCTTCTTGAGGTCTTCGATGCCTCCAACAAATTTCGATGCATCTTCAAATATGGAATGACAACCACAATGTTTTTCACAATATTATATTTCTTTTCTCACCTCATCCATTACAATCTACTACTTGAATCTTTTAATTGAAACTTGAAAAATGATCTTTGAAGATCAAGAGACATTCTTCGTTACAAACATTGTACTTTCTCTAAATTCCACCTAATGTATATCACTTGACTTCATCTTCCACCGTTACATGCAATCTTGTTTATTAAATATTATTATCAATAACCTTTCCCAAGTAAACTACTACTAATGAATTACCATAATTATTTTAGATATTTCAAATAATAATAATACTTCTACATCACTTTAACAAGAAAATATTTTCAACTATAGAATGACAACCATGAGGTTGTTCACAATGTCGTATCATTTATTTCAACTCTTCCATTACAATCCACTAGTATTTTTTAATAATGCCATAAATATGTAACATATGGAAAAATAAAATCTCTAAATACCAAAAAAAAAACCTTAAAATAATGAAAAAAAACATGTTCACATAAACAACAACTACTACATGGATAATGGGTAACCTCTACACGACATTAACTATAACTCATTATCATCCACCATTCCTTTCAAGAATGTCCATTCACATGTTAGTATTCTTCCACACACTACTATTACTTACAAAATATCCATATTCAAAACACATATAACTAATACTTTCAACTGTAACTCAGTATCATCCACCCTTGCTTTCGACAATGTCCATTCACATGTCACTATCCTTCTACACACTAATTTTATTTACAAAATATCCATATTTAGCATACACATAACTAGCAATTTCAATTGCAACTCATTACCATCGACCCTTGCTTTCAACAATGCCCATTCACATGTCGCTATTCTTCCACACTCTATTCCTTATGACGTTTCCTTTGCAATATCAGGTGCAAATGCTAGTATAAATCAAATCAATTCAATATGTAATATAAAATTAATACATAAACTAATATATTAAATTTATTATATTATATTATATTATTTGATATTTATATAGTGTCTTAATTATATGTTATTATATAATTTAATTAATAGTATATTTTACAATTAAGAATTTATAAAATTATATTATAATTTATTTTTAAGTATAAAGGACAAAATTTGCATTAGTTGTTCAATGATAACAAATTTTTTTTTTAATTCATTTTTATTTATAGTCGCATTAATAAAAAAAATTATTAATTTTATTTTGGTACAACTTTTCAATTGAATTTAACCATGGTTACGTGGATTGTGGTGCAAAAAGCGAATTAGGAATTCATAAATATTATTTTGTTAGTTCGCTATTATTTTATAATTTCCGTAAAAGACCCATTTTAAACCTCAAAATTCTCTTAATAAAAATAAATCAAAAAAAATAGATAATCATTTTCTTCCTTTGGTATTGTTATGTGCAGGTTCAATGTCATTTTTCAACAAAATTAGAAAGTAAAAAATGTGAATCTGATCCTGAAATTGATCAAAACGATCCTCAACTCTCAAATCCTTATCATGGCCGCGCAGAAGATAGGCATTTGGGGTTCTTATGGGCGTCATTGTGAATTTGACTTTAACGGAATCGAGATTCACTCCCAAACGATCCATCAATTTGCAAAAATCTCGTGAGACAAACTAATTTGGTTGTGTGTGACAAAAACCCATGTACCGAATTTGCCCCTAATCATCCAGAATCTGTGACTGAAAATCGACTGCCGTTTTAAACTCGTTTTTTCTGTTGATTTTTAATTTTTTTATTAATTTTAACTTCTAGTTTGTGAACAAAATCCCGCATGCAATTTGTGAATATGATTCCAGTTGTTGATAAATATTCACAGTTTAATCATATTTTACATAGTCATGTGTGTTGGTTGAGTGTTGTGTGTCAAGTGGTTTGATGTTGCACTTGTGTGTTGAGATTGACTTCTTCCTTGAAATATGAGAACATTATCTTTTTAACTATATTATATATTCACAAATAATATATATTTACATATAATTAAAACCAAAATGTTTTTAAAATTATTTTTCTTTATTTATCTATTTTAATTATTTTTCTTAATTCCTTTTAAATACAATATAGATAATATATATTTACTAACAAAAACAATACATGTTAATACACAAATATTTACAAGAAAAGAAAAGAAAAATCATCAAGACAAGTCGAGCGCCATCAAAGAAATCGAAGAAGAAAATGATCAAGAACTGCATTCAAAAAGCGTTCAAACTTCAAAATTTTCAAAGTTCCATTGATCAAGAAAATTCAATGAACCACCATGTGAAAAGTGCCCAAAACCAATCCTTCAAAGAATGACCTCAGAGGATCGAAGGGTAACTGCAAGACATGACCAGAACTCGAAAGGGGCAAAGTCTAATAACAAGGATGAGGGGAAAACCATTAGCCACATAAGGACAATAATTCGATCAAAGCATATGAAACAAAGTGTTTATAAAAGCAATACAATATGCAATAGGTATCAAAGAGGATTGCTACAAAATCAAAGAGTCTGTAAACATAATTTTACACTTTCAAATTCACATGTTATAAAGCCATAGCCCATTCATAAGTTGTTTGCAATAACCCAAAGAAACATGATCATGATGTTGCAATTGAATGAAAAAGTTATCGATGAAATCAAGTAGCCAATAAAAGAATACCTCAAATACCTTCAAGTCCATAATCCCCAATAAAAACTTGTCCATTAAGCTCATTTTAGTCAAATCCAAATAACTTGTAAGATGTAGAAAAAAATTCAAGGATGGGGAACTTTATTTTTTTTATTAAAAATGAAGGGAGTAGGTTGGCATGCCAAAAATACCCCAACATTATAAGTTCTCAATTACATCACAAAATTGGGAAAATAAAAGGGGGTTCACATAATTGCATTGCAAGCATAAATGTAGCGTAAATTCTAGATTATGATGACTTGGAATAATGATGAATGATACTAGTATTCTAGTTGGAGGAATGACAAATATTGAGTAATATAATGAAATAGTAGGGATGAAAATTTAAAGGGTTATTTACTTTAGATATAATGGATAACAAACCCTAACTTTAGTCACGTACTTGTTGGATTGTACATGAGAGTGCTTCATGGAAATTTCTATTCATGTTTTTCATTGTTGCAATTAAGGTTACCATATCCTATGCCTAGTAGACTAAATGAACATGTTGACTAGCATTGGAAATTAGATGTATAATGAATGCTACAACTCTATAACATAAATAATTATGGGTGGTAAAGGTTGTGAACAAAAGGAAAAGTTATAAGAAGAACATGACAAGGTGCATTATAAGGTATTTTGAAATGTAATAGAGAAACATTCTTTGATAACCCATCTGAATATGACATAGCATCATAGTAGTTTTACTATTAAGCGTTACACAGGAAAGCTACCTGTTTTGGGAAGTTTTAGTGTCTACAGATAAACGCTTAAACCCCTAGACTAGTAGCTAAGTCTAGAACAAGAATGCAAAGCATTCTCTACTTTTTCTATGACCAATATATTAAATAAGAGGTAGAGAAGCCTACCTGAAGCTTTCGCTTACACCTTATCTCCCTTGACCAATTATGTCACTCCTTTCCATAATTAATATGCTTGAAGAGTACCTGCACACAAACAGAAGACAAAAACCGATCAAAGCATATGATAATGATCTATTGATTAAACATAGTATGGAATCAAGTACATAGTACACATATGAAAGCATCAATGAATAACACAAGCATATGGAAAAAGCTTTGAACACTTTATTAGTAAAAGGAAGAGTTACAACCCAATTTGCTTGATTCAACATCACTCCTCCAGTTCAATCCCATCCTCTCCTCATAACAAGAAAGACATTTTGACATCATTACAATACTTGAAAAAAACTCAAGTCTCATACTAACAGCATCTCCCTATAATTCAATGATTTCCAACACCTGATCACTTAGATGAGTGGTCTTTTTATAGGTGAATGAAGGAAGTTATGCCATAAATGGTGATAATGAATACCCTCCCAAACTTAGAATTTAGTTCCATGGAGGAAGGGATAAGGGATTGATGTACCTTAACTCCATACCTCATCCAAATTCGAGCTCAAAGGAGTAGATAAACTTGGGAAGCTTCTAGATGCACCCAATGGATAAGAATATTCCCAAACCCCAATGAAATTTCGCTCAAATTCGCCCACCGCAGGCCAAAGAGGACTCAAGTGCGTTGCATAGCACCCTAGCAGTGTACTGGACTGCATTACAGCACACCCTAATGAAGGCCTACTTGCGCTGATCTTCTTAGAGGCAGTTTTTGGATGATTTCAGTCATGGAATTTCTTGGGAAGCTAGGGATTCTGATGGTTGACTTCTTTAGGGCATGTAACAACTGAAATAGGGTTTGATGGGCCCTAATAGTACTGATCTATAAGTCGGGGTTGATGTGCCCAAATGGATCTGTAATAGTTGCCCCCTAAAGCATGAAGTTGTAAATATGTATGTCGAGTGAAATGCTTTATCATGTGGAGAGGAGGTTTCGAAGCGAAAGGTGACCTGCATCAATTACAATAAATATATCATGATAGTTTGATTTTTTCTCATGAACTTGCTGAGGGAAGGCATACCCATTCTCAGCTTATAAACTTTCATTACATGTACAAATATAGTCGTCTACAAATATAAACCCATGAATGGATGACCATGAATGTAAGGCCATTGTACATTTGATTTAGTACTCTTGAAAATATCACAGCCTGGATGGATGGAACTAGATCCGGGGTCTTCAATCTCGTTCAATATTTTTCTCAAGTACAAGTATAACCATGTGAATAGATGATCTGAAGTCAAACATGGGAATACATCGTTTGATTACCAGCCAATGATGTAAACTGTTAACAGACACGAGAGGAATCACCGATAATGATAATAATGACCCTCAAGATACTATAGTACATTTTGCATGGTGTGAATAAATGATTTGATGTCGAACACCATACAAAGTCTTTCGGTCGAAGGCCTGTGATGTCAACCTATCATCGGAAGCGAGAAACCTGCCATTGATGTATGCAAGCCTCAAGGTACTGAAGGGGTGTTTCTAAGTCAACTTTTTGGATAATGTGCTAATGTCAACAAGAAGCGACTCATCGCAAGAGGGCCTTGATGTATCCCACATCAATGACACGAAACGAGGTAAATGATTTTGGAGATGAAAATCGACTGATGACAGAAGGTTCAGGAATGGCGGTCATGAAAATGAAGCTTTACAGTATTACAAAGGATGAAGTTTGAACTGAATGACTTCTCTTGAACATGTCGGCGAAACTAAAATGAATTGGTAGCATTGACCACAACAACGTAATGAATGGTTTGATAGACCAACGGTGTGATAACCATCAAGCTGAATGACCCAACCCACATAGTCATGGTGATGAGGTGAAAGTGTCATGTTCAAGAGCGACTTGCTACCAAAAAGTGTTTTCCCCTTTTTCCAATTTTCCCATCATTGCTAACCAGTACCTCTTTATTTTTATCAAGCTTGAGGAGGATAACATATGCTTGTTGTATAATTTCACCCTTCGGGTGAATCCATCGCTATTTGATGCTTTAATGAGTCTAAAGAAGGTGAAACTCGGTCTTGTCTAGATGGACAAGTTTGTCGCTATTTGATGGTTTTAACGAGCTTAATGACAAAGATAACTCGGTCATTTTCATGTTTAGAGAGTTTGAAAAGGGAGAAAAAGGAAATCGCAAAAGTTCTTTTTCGTAGATTAATCTCTCAAGTCCAAAAAAGTGTAAAATAATACAAGAGAGATATCATTTCCAATCTGTTAATGAGCTGGAAAGGACAGGCACTCGGCAATATTTTCATATTTTGAGAGTCTGAAAAGAGATTAAAGAGGACTCCACTTTGAGGAATGAGTGGTATCTAGGATAGCAACTAGTTCCGGTGATGTTGGAACTTCTCAAAACTTCTTGATTTATGTGAAGAGGTTGGCTAATAAGGCCACTCATTGCAACTGTTCCTCAAAAAGAGTAAAACAACCAAGTGAAAGCATATGATCGGCCAAAGGGATGGTAGCAATGGGATAAAAACAACCAAGGCTCATCTCGTGGAAGAGGCTGATAGAATGGAATTCACAAGGGTTAAGATGAAAATGGGTTCATTTTTAGACAAGCTTGAACCATAGGGAACTATGCTTGAATTTAGTTTCATGTTTACACAAGCTTGAAACGGAAAACTATGCTTGGATTTAGTTTCATTTTTACACAAGCTTAAAATGAAAAACTATGCTTGAGATTGGCTTACATGCCCCCAGCATGATGAAAGAGAGAGTCTCCTGTAACTAGATGGAAGTCACTGCGGTAAAGTAGGACGGTTATCCAACACCTTTTTGGCTTCGTCCAGATAGGGACAAAGGTAAATGGGGTGATTCCCTTCACATAACCTACAGAGAAAATTAACTTTACCACTAGGTGCATGCCCTCCAAGCTTCATTACATTCACCTAAGTAGACTACTCGTGGCTATCAGGTGGATGCAATGAAGGTTCATATACGAGATCAAGTGAAAGACTCAACTGGGATTTTACGAGATCTAAACAAAGACTCGACTTGGAACTTGGGACCTTGTTTCATTTTTTAATGAGCTCGACACAAGACAAGGAACTCTACTCAGATTCCTTGTTTCATTTTTTAACGAGCTTGACACAAGATAAGGAACTATGCTCATGGGCCTGTTTCATTTTTTAACGAGGTTGACATAGTAAAAGAACCATCCTCATATTCCTTGGTTTCATTTTTTAACGAGCTTGACACAAGACCAGGAACTATCGTCATGGGGCTTGTTTCATTTTTTAACGAGGTTGACACAGTAAAAGAACTATCCTCATATTCCTTGTTTCATTTTTTAACGAGGTTGACACAAGACAAGGAACTCTCCTTGTGGACCTGTTTCCTTTTTTAACGAGGTTGACATAGTAAAATAACTATCCTCATACTTTGATCACAACCCATAAGAGGTCATGAAGGAGAGATTTGGTTCTAATGTCCCCAGTACATGATGTACAACATCACTGAATTGATCGTCAGTTGATGTAGGTATGGAATGGGTTGCCACAAAATTAACCCATGGCGAGGATGATACCATTGGTACAAAGGGACCACTTAGGGAAGATGGTTGATTGGAAGCCATATTTGGACCGGGAAATGAAAGCTAGTCAATGGTGACAATCCTGCCTTCATGTGGAAAACAAATCACTCGAAAGAGTGTTGAAACAATAGCTCCCATGTCATAAACATAGTCACGCCCTAGAAGTAAATTGTAATCTAAAGGGCATAGGACTACCATCACATTCGGATAAATGATTTTTCCTCCCAAAGTAATAGGTAACTGAGGGAGGATCCCTAATGGTTGATTGGTTCCTCTGTTAGAAGCCAATAGATTCTAGGTAACAGCCATAAGTGGCGGTGATTCGGCGAACCAAGCGCTTGCCAAGCAGTAGAGAAAAGGATACTCACTGATGCACCTTCATCTATAATGGTGTCAGATACAATCATATTACAAACTTGTACTATGATTTGGAAAGGCACATAGGAAGGAAGGTAGAATCCTGCCAATCGATTCCAATCAAAGGAAGTGACTAGACTACTTGGAGGGGGTACTGTAGAAATAGGAGAATTAACCCCTTGAGTTACAAGAACTAGAAGATTTTCCTCCTATCTTGATGGAACAGGAGGACTACTCCCAAGCTCATTAGAATCTGAAGAAACAAAAAGAACCTGAGTGGTATCATATTCACTCTCTTCGGGAAAGGTACAATTTATTGAAGGTGAAATCAGGTCAACTGTTACCTCAACCTGTTGATTTGCATCGAGTATAGACTTATAGGATTCACTTTCAGAGAGAGTGGTTTCAACCAACGGTTGATTTTTCTCAGTCAGTTCATCAACTAGTGAAGGATTTAGGGAGAGTTTCCTATAACTAGATGGAAGTCGTTGCAGTGAAGCAGGACAGTTATCCAACACTTTTTTGGCTTCATCCAAATAGGGACAAAGGTGAATGGGGTGATTTCCTTCACATAACCTAAAGGGAAACTTAACTTTAACCTTGTTTCCATGAACTTTATTACCACTAATTGATGGTGTGTCACCAACATGATCTCTAGAGGTTGATGACATAGAATGATGTGAACGGGAAGACCATTCTTCTAAGATCTGAGGAATATTAGGACAATTTCAAAGAAGATGGTCTCCCACACAAAGTTTGCATGGATATCGAACTTTGTGAGGCTTGACGGACGGTTTCTCATCAAATGTTGCATTCAAAGCAATGGTTGCTTGGTTGCCCCTCTGCTGAATTTTCTTCTTCTTTTTCTTCTTCCCTTTCTTCTTCTTCTTAGCCACTTGGTTACTAGTACCAATACTTTCACCAGGTGAAGAGGAAGAAGTGGAGGAAGAAGGCAAAGGGTCAACTTTAGGATCAACTGGAGGTTGATTTTGTCTAGTTGGAGGACTACTCGATTGCAGAGAAATCACGAAATTTTGAACCAAGGAGGTTGAAAACAACCATACTGGCAAACCAATGCTAAGTCCCGGTAGGGATAATGTAGCCATGTAAGGAGCACCAATATTTCCGAAAGAAGGAAAAGGACTAGGATTTCCATCAAAAGGAATTCCTTGATCGATGGACTCTTGATTTGTCACCATATCTTTCAACCTAAGATCAACTAAGGAGCAAGAGTGGAGGATGTTATTCACGGTCAATTAATTTTATTTTAATTAAAGGAACATAACAAAACAAAAGAGGGATAATCTAGGCAAAAGGTTTACCAAGCAACTCTGAACTGCAAAATACCTCTTGGCAAACCAAGAAGTATGGGCAGGCAATCTCCCTGAATGCTATGTTCAGTGTATCACAGTGTACAAGGTGGCCGACTCAGTTACCTAAGGATGGATAACAACCTAGTGTTTTCCTCCCATATATACCAGAAAGTACATGGAGGCCCAATGTGTATAAGCGTTATCTAATGCAAAAATGCACAATGAGAGCATTCCCATATACTTTACGTACTGTAACACCACCCTATATACCCAAAGGTACATGGATGAGCTACAATATATTCATGTACGTGGAATGAGGTATGACACTCGGGATGTATTGCAGACAAGTTAGCGACAACTGCTTTGTTTTATGACGTCAGAACACGTCTCTAGCCTATAACCACTAAATGTTCTTGTTAATGACAATGCTCCATTAGGTAAATTGATGTTTATTTTAAGCTGATCTTGCTTAGGAATTTTTCTTTCAAGTTCACCACCTGATGTATTCTGAAATTCCTAGGAATGCAACTATCATGATAAGCATTCTTTCCATTCAATTTAACAATGAAAATCCTAGCTACTTAAGGATAGAGCAATCATATTTCTTCTGATCAAAGAGAAAAGAGCATAATCTAAATGTAAATTCCCTACACTATTCCTATCAGCACACACAAACTATTTCAATGCAACATGCATGTATTTCTTTTCGATTTCCCTTAATGTGAATGAACCAAAAGGAAAACTAATGCATAATCGATCAATAAACTCTTTTCATAAAAATGACGATTTTGCGACAATTTCTTTTCAAGGAAAGGAAGACTTTACGACACTTTTGTTTTCAAAGAAATGAAGAATTACGAAACTTTCAACGAAAAGACTAATCATATGCACATATCAATCAATCGATCTTTCATGAATGAAGATTTTACGACAATTCAATTTTCGAAGGAAAATACAATTTTATGACACTTTCTTTCACTAAAGATCAATCGACCAAAAAAACTAACTTTCAACTATAGATTGAAAATGAAAAAGTAAATACATAAGAAACATTTATCAATCCTAGTCTAAGTAGGGCCAAGTAAGGAGATGAAAAACTATTTTTAGAGACAAGACATCATTGACATTCAGCAAATCATTCAAATAGGAGAAAATTGGCACAAAATTTCAGCTCCTAGATGGGAAACTGACCCTCAAGGGATCAATGTAGGAAACAATGAGAGACAGTGCCCTTTAGTGCATTGACTCTACGCGGCAAGTGCATTGCAGCGCACTGTGTCCTTCATTGGGCTGCGCTGGTGACAGTTAGCCATTTTGAAAGCACTTTTGACTCAATTTTCAATGAAAGAAGACTGAAATTCAATCAACGATCACAAGTACAATATGTAGAAATGTCTTAAGAGGTTGATAAGCTACTAAGATGGATGATCTTTCCCCAGTATGGTCACCAATTTGTTTTGGGAAGTTTTAGTGTCTACGAATAAACGCTTAAACCCCTAGACTAGTAGCTAAGTCTAGAACAACATTGCAAATCATTCTCTACTTTTTCTATGACCAATAGATTAAATAATAGGTAGAGAAGCCTACCTGAAGCTTTTGCTTGCTCCTTATCTCCCTTGACCAATTCTGTCGCTCCTTTCTGTACTTAATCTGCTTGAAGAGTACCTGCACAAAGACAAAAGACAAAAACTGATCAAAGCATATGATAATGATCTATTGATTAAACATTATATGGAATCAAGTACATAGTACACATATGAAATCATCAATGAATAATACAAGCATATGGAAAAAGCTTTGAACACTTTATTAGTAAAAGGAAGAGTTACAACCCAATTTGCTTGATTCAGCATCACTCCTCTAGTTCAATCCCATCCTTTCCTCATAACAAGCAAGACATTTTGACATCATCACAATACTTTAAAGCAACTCAAGTCTCATACAACATCTCCCTATAATTCAATGATTTCCAGCAACTGATCACTTAGATGAGTGGTCCTTTTATAGGTGAATGAAGGAAGTTATGCCATAAATGGTGATAATGAATGCCCTCCCAAACTTAGAATTTAGCTCCATGTAGGAAAGGATAAGGGACTGATGTTCCTTAACTCCCTACCTCATCCAAATTCGAGCTCAAAG
The DNA here is from genome assembly GCA_000404065.3 of Pinus taeda. NCBI lineage: Eukaryota > Viridiplantae > Streptophyta > Pinopsida > Pinales > Pinaceae > Pinus > Pinus taeda. The sequence goes on along the minus strand of APFE030783897.1, from coordinate 118,701 downwards.
GAGTAGATAAACTTGGGAAGCTTCTATATGCACCTAATGGATAAGAATATTCCCAAGCCCCAATGAAATTTCGCTCAAATTCGCCCATCACAGGCCAAAGAGGACTCAAGTGCACTGCATAGCACCCTAACAGTGTACTGGACTGCACTGCAAGGCACCCTAATGAAGGCCTCCCCGCGCTGATATTCTTAGAGGCAATTTTTGGATGATTTCAGTCATGGAACTTGTTGGGAATCTAGGCATTCTGATGGTTGACTTCCTTAGGGCATGTAACAACTGAATTAGGGTTTGATGGGCCCTAATAGTACTGATCTGTAAGTCAAGGTTGATGTGCCCAAATGGATCTATAACACTACCATGTCACTCACATAAGTGCAACATGGCAAGGAGGAAGAAATTCCCTTACTAAACTTAAAGGAATCATAATTTGATGCCCAAGACTTAGAATTTAACAAGAATACAATCATTAGTAAGCTCTCATTAAGCATAATATGATTACTAGAATAACAAGATTATTGGAAAGCTCTCATGAGCTCATAAATGACTTTCAATTGGTGCTTAAAAGGGAAAAATTAGACCCCGCCTCCTTAATGTCACTTACGGGCTTGAGTCTATTAAATTGGTTTCCATAAAGCCCAATTTGAGGGATCGGGTATTTGAACAATTTCTTAGAGATAGTTAGTATTTGAAAACTACTTTAGAACTTTAGGATGAGAGGTAGTTAGAGCCTAAGTTTTATGGGTATGTCCTTGAACCTAATGGATTATTATGATTTCAAGGAAAGATGTACATCCTTGATTTAGGAGATATTCAAAACATTATCCTTGAGAAACCTTGTGGAGCATTTTACTATGTGCATCATGGTGTTAAGAAGGCATATGCAAAAATAAATAAAGTTTCTATTTTAGGTAATCATGAAGTGCAATGTAGTCTAATTTGTCACTAAAATTCTTCAATTTTAGTAGGTAAAGATCAATAAATCACCACCTAGTAAGACTCTGATAACTACATGACATTCCCATGTCCAAATGGGAAGTACTTTATATGGATTTCATTATGCGCTATTTTTCTCACATCACAAAGGCATAATGAAATGGTGGTTGTGGTTGATAAAATAACCAAAAGCTTTTGTTTTATTATAGTCTGAAACAATTATGATGTGGTAAATGTGGAATAAGAATTTATAAGTGAAGTTTTTCATCTACATGGGTTTCCCAAGAAGATCATCTCAGATAGAGAATTTCGGTTTACATCCTTGTTTTAAATAAGCTTGTAGTTAACAATGGGACTTAATGGAACTTGAGCTTAATGTATCATCCTAAAATGGATGGGTAAATAGAAAGAGTGAATCATGTGATAGAAGACATTTTTAGGATGTATGCTATGGATAACCTAACCCACTAGGGAAAGCACTTGCCTTTATTGGAGTTTGCTTACTATAATAGCTACCATAACTCAATTAGGATACCTCTTTATCATGTTTTCTATGGAAGGGCATGAATGAAACCATTGAGTTCAAACAAGTTAGAGGATTGGGTGCTAGTAGGGTTGGAATTGATTCAAGAGATAGAGGAGCAAGTAATTTAGATTAGGAAATGGTTAAAGGAAGTATAGGATATAAAAATGAGTTATGTCGACGGACATAGGAGTTAAAAAAAATTATAAAGTAGGAGAACATGTTTCTATTTGTATTAAGCCCAATAAGAGTACCAGTTGGTTTGGAAATGGGATCAATTTGTCACCATAATTTACAAGTCCATTAAAATTCAAGAAATAATTATATCTTTTGACTTTCATCTTGTATTCCCATATCAAGTGCAAAAAACTCATGATGTTTTTCATGTATGTTATGTAGTTAATAAATTTCAAAACTTAACTGGAAGGATTTTGCAAGTTTTGAATGTGGGAGCCATTTTGGTAAAAAACTTATGCATATTGGATCGTATCTCTAACATCTCAAGCACCACTTAGTGCATTAGTTATAGGTCTAGTGAGATAAGTATAGACTACAAATTGCTACCTGGTAGATTGCAAAGACCATGTGTTAAGGTCATCCCACACTTTTTTACCATAATTTTGGGATGAAGTTTTCCAGAAGGTTGGTGTATGGGATTCCTCATTTTAACTTTGTCAATTAAACTACATTTTTTTTTCCTGAATTGGACTAATTCTATTAATCAAAAATATGGTACAAGATGATACAATCAAGAGAGACAGAAAACTGGCAATCGGAAATGATAGGACTATCAACCTCGGTTTTGGAGGAGGAGTGAAACAAGCAAGAAGCTAGAACATATGGCTGGAAGCAAAAAGACTGACTTCTACCCAGAATGGGAAGAAGCCTCAACACGAAGCTTTTTCCCTTTCCTTTTTTTGACTTCAACCCAACCATCCTAGGGTGAATGAGCAATAACAGTTTGAAGATTGGGGTTCTCCACAGGGGGGCCTCCTTTTCTGAATCAGAGGAGGAGGTCATATGGATGCGTTTCTAGGTGATGGTTGTATCAGAGGAATGTGCTAGACCATCGATGGAAGGGACCATGGAATGAGGGGATTGATCCAATTCTGCATTGCCACCTTCATCTTCAGAGCTAGAGGATTTAGAATCCATGACTGGAGGTGGAGAGCATGGAGCCCAATGTTTGGACTTGGGCTTGGAGAGGTTATCCTTATTCTTTTTTGTCGAGAGAGAAGGGCGGGTGTTCTACAGATGCCCTGATTGGTGGCAATGGCAGCAACAAAATGCAGTATTTTCGTAATCCAATGTATGGGTCTAGACAAAGTCGTTTATCTTGAGAATTATTTGGTCTGGAAGTCCTTTGCTCAAATCTAACTTCGCACATATTCTGGCATATGTGTAGCGACCTTTAGTTTCCCACTAGAAATCTCCCATAATGAAACTACCCAAGGTATTGCCTATAGCTTTATATACTGCACAATGCCATAAGTGGGTAGGTAAGTTTGGAAGCCTCATCCATACAAGTGTCTTGGTACTGACTGCAATTGCTAGATCAAAATCTGGAAACCAAGGAGTCAAGAAGAGCCCTGTAGTTCCCATGAACCAAGGGCCTTCTTCTAAAGCCTTTTCATAATGCTTACTATCATCAAATAGGACAATGAAGTATCCTTTTGAATAGAAACTGATCTTACAATGATGAGTCCAGTTTGCATGGATCCATGCATAGAGATCCTGAGATCACGGCCACAATCCGTTAAATCTGCAAATGATGGCTCTTTCTGCAAATTCTTGAAATTGCTTTGCAAGAACTTCATGGGTGATTTCAATAGAGGGCACTTCCTCTATCTTGTCAACCAAAAAAGGCTTAGGTTTAAGGGCTTCCGGGGGTTTGGGGTTCTCGGAGTGTACTACATCTCTGTAAGAGAAAGGAGGAGCAGAGGATGACTGTCCCACTGCACCTCCTCTCAAACGAAGGGTTAACACCAAAGAGTTGTTTCCGGAAATGTTGTAAGAAGAGATGGGAAGAGGGTCTTCAAGTTGTCTACCTTGAAAGAGAAGTCTCTGAAGGCCTGAAGGGATCCCAATCCACCGTTCTAGATCAAGTTTGAGATCCAGCACCAAATCTAAAGAACTGACCCATTGCAGGATGGTTCTGCCTGTAGGTTGAGAGATTTGAATATGAAAGGAGTCAAAGAAGTGCCTAGACCCAGTTCCAGGGCCTCTTTTGTGTCCGAGAGAAAATCTGCCATGGTGAAGAAAGGAAGGGAATTTCTCCTACGAAACTAGTCGATCACTTAAAAACAGAGACAGATCCATGTCCAAATTCGCCAGTCTTTGACCATTGACCAAAGCTTACCTTTCAAATCCCGGATAGAATGCACGCTTTTTGGACAACGATGAGGAGGTCAAGCGTTCAAGCCTCGCCCACACCCTCTTCCTGTCATCGTTCAACTTCAACCTGGCCTGCCGATGTACCCCATCGCCCACCTAGATCTTCAAGTCGAGGTGCAACAGATTCCTGTAGTGCCCATGATTAACGATCATGCTCACCAGTTGTAACCCTTCGCTTCTCAGAGCCCTCATGCCCACCCTCCATAGGTGGTACAACTCCTTGTCTTCCAAAGCCCCCATTGTCTCCACATGCCGAACCGACATCACGATGAAGCCCGCCCTCGCTTTGGCTTCCATGGAGCACTGTACATATGGTTGATCTTTGCTGAATTCGGCCAGCACACATTCTCCTGCAAGAACCGAACCCTTGACGCCAGGGAACAGAAGGGCATCGCCATGGCAGGAAATGCAGGAGCCCGACTTTATTTTCTCAGGACCCTCCCTGTCTTCACCATAGAAAACGTGTATAATGAAGCCAGCTCCGGGTTTCGATCCCTTGACATTGAGGTGATAGTCGCAGATCCCTCTTGCCTGCTCGATGTGGTTGATGACTTCCCTGAAGAAGCCAATGACCGCCTCCTTCAGCGTGGTTTCCATGAAGTCACAGAAGGTGCGCCCTGAGTTTACTCGGCCTCTACCCTGCTTCTCTAGTGATTTTGTAATTATGCCTTCCAATGGAAAGGCTTCATCAATTAAACTACATTATGACGAATGTTATATTGTTTTGCTTATTATCTATGGATCTATGTTAGAATGATAAGACTTAATTATATGGACATGTGGATCTACTTACATGCAAAAATTATGTATAGCTTCTTGTTTATGAGTTTAATAATAGTTGTTGCGTGATTTACTTCTAACATGCAGTGTTTAAATGAAAGATTGTGGTATGTGGATGGGTGAATGCGTGAAGATGGGTTACACTTTTGGGCTAAATGTGGTGATTAAATTTCATAATTTTACACTTTTATCGAATTGAAGACATCAAAATTCATATAAGCATTGTGAATTTTGATTCAAATAAAAAAGACAATTTGTGGAGAATTATGTCATCGTCCTTGTTGTTTCTTTGAAGACATTTCTTGGTTGGAGAACTGTGCCAAAACATCGAAATGAGGATTTTATTTGAAATGGATGATGAATGACTCAAACCATTTACATGTACAATATCTAGAAACTTCAAATATTTCTCCAAGTGTTGATCTTAGTATTAACAACATACAATCCTTTAAATGCTTGTGATAGATGAAAGAAGAAAAATTTTGATAGCTAAATATCCTTCCTTAATACTTGAATTATCCAATACAACAAATCCGTATAGAAATATTTCTATAGCTAACATATATATATTTAAGAGATGACAAAAGGCAATAAGTTATTGATGCAGAGGTACTAATTTAAACAAATTGTTCAATTAGCTATTCTAAGTATTGATAATAACTTTGTGGTGGGCTATTAGGGAGGTCAACACTCAACCTATCCTTACCCAGTACTTCTATGTTACCTTAAATATATGAAGAATGAAAAAAATGATTACACAGGAAAACTCACATGAACAAAATGCTCCTAAAAACTAAAGCCATAAGCCTTTGATTATCTTCAAAATTTCCAAAATACAACAATGTCTCTTGGTTCTGTCAAAGTATCAAAAGTACATATAGATTTTTCCTCAAAATCTCTAACCTATTACAACTTTTTCACGAGAAATTTAAATACTTATCCAAAAATATTTGGATATTTACAACAAAATTATTTAAAAAAGAAATCCTTGACTAGTTTATTGGAAACTACACATCAATAAAGGATCAAGTCTTCAACTACTGGCTTTAGAACCTGCTTCTATTGATTGTGTTCCTGATTGTTTGGCACTTTGCTGAAATTCTACCTCAAAATATGCTTATTGTTCAACTGATAAGTTCAACGAGCTTATCCCACTGATCATCATTTGGGCATGAAAATTTTATTACATTTATGTAGGCCTCATCTACCTTAGTATATTTTTCAAAAGTGGGTTTGCTGACAAAAATATGATGAATTTCATGTGAAATAAGTAAATCATCTTCTATACCTTGAAGAAAAAATTTACCACTAATAATTCCTTTAACTTTGGAAATTTTTTATGTGTTTGTTGCTATATCATGTAGCCTTTGTTGATATTCTTCCTACTGGATTAATTTACCATGAGAATCCCCTAATGACGGGAATCCTTTCTGTTGAAGAACGTGAAACTTTTTATGAAACTTCTTGATCTAAACTTATAAATTTTGACATTTTTTCTCCAGATGTAGAATCAAATTCCTTTTAGTTAACACTTTCCTTACTTCAAGGACTGCATCCGTCCTACCTTCAATCTCCATTTCTTCCAACTCCTCCTTGGTTTTTGCATTTAGGACTTGATGATTCTAGTTGCTTCTCTAGGTTTATGATCCAATTCTTCTTTGATATCTTCAATGACTACCTTCGATTTGTTCACCAATTATTCATGTTCAAAAATAATTTATATAGATTTCCAAAAATATGAAATAGTTGAATTAATGTCTATCCAAATTTGTTTCTTGGCTTCCTTCAAATCTTGGGCACTAGTTGATTCGTCCTAATATTTTTCAAGTTGTTTGATGAGTTTGAAAATCTTTTGTACCTCTGAAATGTATGCATTATTTGCTTTAATTTTATTTTCCTTTTCCCTTTGTAATGATGCTTTCAACTTTTCAATTTCTATGTTTCTCAATGAGAGATCACCCATTGCTTTGGATAATTGCTCTGTTGAATCTTGACTAGTTGATCTCGTTTCCACTATTGAAGTCCCTTCACTAACAATTTTTCTCCCTCTCATTTAACATATTTTCCATCTTTGTCTCCATTTTCTATATTTACAGACTTTGTTCTACAATCATATGTAACATGACATTTTTTTCTTCTCAATTTCACCAGCTTCCTGTGCTTCGGGATGTTCTGTTGTTGATATTTTTAGTTTTCTTCTCAGGGTCTGGATGTCAGCATTTCTGTTTTTGATAACGTCTTGTGTTGCATCAATGGCATTATAATTTATTCCTAATTTAATAATCAAATATTCTAAATACTTTTTTTATTGTATCTTTGGTTAATTATGACATCCTTTCCAATTTCAGTTGAGAGTGCATGTTGTTTAAAGAAGCATATAACTTTGAAACAACCATGGAATAATTTGTTAAAGAAGAAAAGATCATTCATCCGTTTGTTTATGTAGATCTATTTGATATATAGGGTGACTTTGTTTTGTACCAAATGAAAACAAAAATGCCTTATAAGCTTGTGCATTCTTTGGGATTGGAACTTTTGGCTTAAGAAATGCCAACTGAAGTTTTCCTCTATCGGGATCTAGTACTGATAATAACATGTTCTGGTTGAAGTAAGTATGCTTCCATAATTGAGAATAAGTGCCAGACTTTATGAGTTCATTCTTTTTCTTCATTTCTCTAAACGTAACAAAAATATTTTGATCACTGGAGAAGGAGAATCAGATGATGTTTCTTCAATATAATGTAAAGTAAAAAATGGCTCATTTGACTGCATAACTATAGTTGAAATATTTGTGTTTCTACCTTCAAATGATTCTTCTTCTATTTCTATGGTTTTCAAACTCTGAATTCTGTCGATTTCCCTTAAATATTAGGAGAAATGATTTCACTTGTTCTTTTCAATTCTTTTTCCTTTGGAGTAGGTGTTTCTAATGTTGTTTGACTTGACATCCACTCTTCAATTTCCTATAGAGTATTTTCCTCCCATATTTCCTTATTAACATATTGTTCAATTTCTAGTTTTGAAATATGTGTATAAGGAGCAGAATTCTGCTCAAACTTGATAACTGAAAGTTTTCCCAAAGGATCATAAGGCCAACTAAAACTCATTTTAAACTTCAATTGACTAAAAAAGTGATCCAAAATGGATACTAAATCAAGAAGAAAAGGTATTACAGACTCATGTGCAGGAATGCCTATATTATTTAGTGCAATGGATCGAAAAGATTGTGAATAATACAGACATTTAACAATTGGAAAACATAACAATTCAACACATCAACACATCAACATAGTAAATAATCAAGGAGTTCACGAGACTTCCTGGCTACGTCTCCTTGTCCAAGCTTTCAGTGTCGACCTCTATATTATGTCTTCAAGAGCAGATGATTACAAGTGTGAGCTCAAATAGAGTCTCAACACAACAGTGACAAAACACAGGGATTCCCTCGAAATCCTCAATTCTACAAGATTACACAGCTGCTCCCTCTTGCTCTTTGTCTTCTGCTTTCTCTTCCGCTCTCCTCTACCTCTTTTGTCTACCATAGAGTGCTTTTTAAGCCTCTTGGCGCTATCTGTTCACCTCCCTTTTCAACGTGGACACGTTTTGTTAAAAACGCTTAAGGCACAAGAACAGTTGCTTTTAGAAATGGAAGGATCAGTGGGCGTGGTGAAACCGACCGTTCGGTCTTCCTCCGCAAAAATTCCCTGATATAATACATATTTGGGCCTTATTCCATTTTATCGGAAATACAAAGAAATACATAGAATACATTGAAAAACCCGACAAAAACATTTTATCGGAACTCAAATATCCTATGAAATGATGTTTATAATCCTTTCAAGTCCAGGCTTATCGATATCGCACGTTGCATGTTGCATAGGCCCCGCTCCTTTGTATTGCTGCGATGCGATATTGCGATGTGATATTGCGATCGCCGATCGCATATCGCAATGTCACGAGCCCCCAGTAAGTCCTTCCTTTAGCCATGTTGCAATGTGATAGTGTGATGCGATATCGCGATCGACGATCGCATATCGCAATGTCTCTGGCCCTTGGTAAGTCCTCCATTTTGTTCCATGCGATGCGATATTGTAGTTAATCTAGACCATTGATCTATGATCGTTAATCTGACGACAGATGGTTATTTCGGGTGGAGCATTTGCACAAGGATTACCCACCCAAAAAAGTGGTTTTCTCTCTCTTGCGCCATGCTACGTGTCAGCGAGTGTATGGGATCGGGCGAAGCCCTTCCAATACCACTTACCGCCTGAGGCCTGCCCGAAATACCTTTTACCATGGAACTCAAAACATTTGTTGTTTTATTCATAAATCCTTCGGGTTTGCTGAAAGCCTTTGCGCCTGTTTTTAAGTCTGCTCCCTTAGTTTATTGCGATGCGATAAAGTGGCCATCACTTATAGCTTAAGCCTGCTATCATGTGTTTAAGTCCTCCCTTTGGTTCCATGTGATGTGATATTGTAGTTCATCTGGACCATTGATATGCGTGCTCAATCAATGGTTCACGTTGTTTTTCTTGGAACCGTTATCGCATTTCTCTTAAGGCTATGGTCTGTTAACGCTTCCGCTGGCTTTCTCCAAAGCGATTTTCTACTCTTCTCCCTTTATAACTCCGTCGGGTCTTTAACGTTATGGAAGCCTTAGAATTAGAGGTTTTACTCAAGATCCATTTTGGATCACGCCTTCCCACTGAAAAGATTTTGGACCACCAAAAGTTGGTTTTAGGCATCGATCAAGTGAGGGTACAATTCCCTCACTTGTCCAATTTCTATCCGTTGTGCCTTGCTTGGATTTGAACCCTTGAGTCCTACTCTCAGGTACTCAACATCCCCTTGACGCATAGTCCTTACTTTCCTATCCATAACTGTGTCCTCCTGTAACTCATTAGAGATACTCAAGCAAAAAATCCCCAATAGAAGGCAACTGGCTTTTCTCTTCAGAATCTTCAATCAATGAAGGTTCATACAATCTCAAGTTTTCTGCATTAATGACTGAATAGATCTGCATATAAGCTGGAAAATCAAGGCGAAAAGCATTTTCACCAATTTTATCAAGTATCTTTGAAAGGTCCATACCTTATTGGTTTTAGCTTCTGACCTTCACCCTGCATTCTATCTTTGCTGATGTACAACTAGACTTGATCACCAACTTGAAAACTATGCTCAACTCGATGCTTGTCATGTCTTGCATTGTACTTAGCTTGACTTCTTTCCAACTGTTCCTGTACTGGCTGGTGAATTTCTTGGATTTGTTCAATGAACTTGGTTTCTTTGTCCACATCAATGTGTCCATTAACTACTATGTCTTTACCAAAGACAAAATCCAAGGGAGACTTTGGTATAAAACCAAAACAAGTCTCAAAAGGAGATCTTTGAGTAGAAGAGTGCTTGGCACGGTTGTAAGCATGTTGCACATAACACAAATGCTCATCCCAAAGCTTGGGATGCTTGCTGCAATAGCCTCTGAGCAACTGGATCATTGTCCTATTGACCACTTCTGTCTGACCATCTGTTTGTGGATGAAATTTTGTGCTCTTCTTCAACCCAGTGTCCATCAACTCCCATAAACTTGACCAAAACTTCCCAACAATCAAGAATCTCGATCAAATAAAATAGAAGTGGGTAACCCAAAATGAACCCATACATTCTGAAAGAACAACTTTGTTGTTTGTTCAACTGTAACCTACTTGTTACATGGTATCAAAATATACATTTTACTGAACCTATCCACAACAACATATAAATAATCATGACCTTTCCTAGATTTTGGTAATCCCCCAACAAAATCCATGGAAACACTTTCCCAAGGATGAGATGGAATTGGAAGTGGAGTGTACAAACCTAATTTCCAATTATTAGGCTTGTTTGTAGCACACATAGTACACCCTTTGATATATCTAGAAATCGTTTCATGCATTTTGGGCCAATAACAAAACCTTTACGGTTGTGTGACTATTTTACTTACACCAAAATGACCTGATATGGGAGAAGTATATGCTTCTCAGATTATGTTAACTCTTTCAGTTTGTGGAATGCATAACTTTCCCAAATGATATAAGAGTTGCTCCTTTACATAATAATCCAATTCTTCTACTTGCTTGCCATGACTGAAAGTTGCATATACATCTTGAGCATATTGTTCAATGTAACTTTCATGCATTACTAAGTTATGCTCAAGTATAGTAGATGCATTTATGATTGGTCTTGATAACATGTCTACAACCTTATTGTGTATGCCCTTCTTATATCTGATGACAAGATGAAGTTGTTGTAGAAAACCCATCCACCTATAATGTCTTGATTGTTGCAATTTAGTTTCTGAGAGAAAATATTGAAGTGGTTGATGATCTATATGTATGATTGTTTCTTTACCCATTAGGTAATGCTTCCACTTTTTCACACTTTGTACTAATGCATACAATTATTTATCATATGTGGGATAAGTAACCACTGCAGAAGTAAATGTCTTAGAATGATAGCATATGGGTTTTCCGTGTTGCATCAACACTGCTTCCATGGCATAGTCATTGGAATCTATCTCAATCTCAAATGGATATTGAAGATCTAGCAGTGCTAGTACTGGTGTTGTACTGATTTTCTCTTTTAAGGTGTCGAAGGTGTTCTGTTGTTTGCCTACCCACTTAAACACCTGTTTCAATCTTGTTAAAGCATGTAATGGAGCTGCAATCAAAGAAAAGTTAGCAATAAACTTTCTCCAGTATTGTGTTGCCCCTAAGAAACTCATAACCTTTGTAGTAGATCTGGATTTAGGCCAGTTCACAATGACCTCAACCTTAGAGGGATCTATCTTCAATTCACCACCCCCTACAATATAACCCAAATAATTTAAAGATGTTCTGCCAAATTCACATTTTGACAGTTTTACATAGAGATTTTCTCTTTTTAAAACATCTAAAGTCTGCTTCACATGCTTTACATGGTATTCCCAAGTCCTACTAAAAACAAGAATGTCATCTAAATAAACAATTACAAAATTATCAATAAATGGTCTGAGTACATCATTCATAACTCTCATAAATGTAGCAGGAGCATTAGTTAAGCCAAAAGGCATAACCAACCATTCATAAAGTCCTTGCTTTGTCTTGAAAGCAGTCTTCCATGCATCTTGTTCTACAACTTTGACCTGATGATAACCACTTCGCAAGTCTAACTTAGAAAAGTAAACTGCTTCTTTTAATTGATCTAATAGATCATCAATACGAGGAAGAGGATAACCATTCTTGATCATTATTTTATTTAGTGCTCTATAATCAATGCACATTCTCCACGAACCATCTTTCTTTCTCACCAGCATGATTGTAGATCCACATGGTGATGTGCTTCGTCATATAAACCTTTTATCGAGCAACTCATGTACCTGCTTCTTTATCTCTACATTCTCTAAAGCTGACAACCTGTACATTCCAATGTTAGGTAATGGAGCATCTTGCTGCAAATAAATATCATATACTATTTCTTGCTTGGGTGGCAGACCTTTAGGTTCTTTAAATAGAACATCAACTCTGAAACAACTTTAACTAAATCAACTTTCCATTTAGAATTACAGCCTTCAAATGCATTGGATTTTTCAGGATCCTTTGCCTTTACAACCATTAGTAAAAATTGCTTACTTGAATTCACAATTCTTTTCATCTGCCCTAAGTTTATGAGAGAATAGTTACCTTTGAGTTTATGAGCTCTTACAATATATTCTATTCCATCTTTAGTGAGTTGATTCTTATTCTCAGCTCTATAGGAAATAGCTTTCCTATTATACAAATATGGACTTCCCAAAACAATACCACATATATCCAATGGAACTATATCTAACTCAACCTCATCTACAAATGTTGATCCAATATCAAACCTAAGTTTACATTGTCTCATTACTTGTAGCCTTGTTTTATCACACACCTAACCTAATGGATATGGATTCTCATGAGGTTTTGTTTGTAATCCCAACTTCTTTACAATTGTTTCAAAAATCAAATTTACTTGTGATCCACTATCAAATAAAGTATCAATCTTATTGTACTTAGAAATCACTCTAATATGAAAAAGCTCATTTCTTTCCCTCCCATTATTTTCATTATCAATAGATTGTGTAGAATTACTTGTGGATGCTTCAGAATCTTTACCTTTAATACCTATGCCTGTAACCGTTGTTTCATCGCCTGAATCTGATCCCAAGTCCTTCTGAATAGCAACAACATTCTTTTTCTTCTTACCACCAAACTTCTTAGGTTTTAGTTCTGGATGAAAAAACCTGCAGTGTGCCTCATCGTGTCCTTCTTTCTTGCAATGAGTGCATGAAGGTTTATCCTTCTTTATAGTGTTTGCTTTCCTCTCCTTCCATTTCAGTTTCTTCTTTTCCTTGTTCTTGCTTACAAAATATTTAAATGTTCCCCCAACCTCTGGGTTTACATTCTTACCTCTAGCTTCTAGATGTGTGGCTTGAACTGATACATCATCTAAGCTAGTGGGATTAAACATGAGAATAGTATGTTTTAAATAGCTATGAAGACCACCTATATACTTCAATAAAGGTGAATCTAATGATATACCTAGAGTTAAAGCTCTCTTTGTGAATTCCTAAGTATAACTTTGTACACTTTGACCCTTCAACTGGCGAAGAGTTTGCCAACTCATCATTGCCTACTTCATGTAAGCTAAAGGATAGAATTGATTTTTTATAGCATAAACAAATTCATTCTAGGTAGAAATGATTTTACCATGTTTTTGCAGGTCAGCTTGTGCCTTGCCTTCCCACCATACTAGTGCAGTTCCTCCAAGTCAAAGGCTAGCCAGCTAAATCTTCTTCCTTTCTGAATCAACATTCTGTTCCTTGCAATATACATCAATTTGTCTTATCCAATTATCTAGCTTTTCTGCATTGAGTTCTCCATCATAAATTGGCAAATCAAACTTCACATCTAATTTGATTAAGGAAGTTTTCTTCTTCTTCGTACAGGAGCTAGAAGATGATGAGGATGATGAAGGTGATGATGGATGAGATGGTGGAGGAGGAATTTCCCCTTTCCCTTTGCCTTCTAGAGGGGCAACTAGAAAAGGTTCCTCTACTTCTTTGTCTGGTTTGGGTTTTGAAGTGCTTTCACCTCGACCCTTCTTAAACTCTAGAGACATCTCTTCCACCATGGCTCAGATTGTCATAAAAATTTCTATAAATTGAGATTCTGATCCCAATGGAGCTTCTTCTGTCATTATCCTCTGAGAATAGACTCTTCCAATCTCTAGATTAGCCTCAACAAGTTCTCCTTATCCTAGTCTGAGCTTTAATCTAATTAGCATTCAAAATCTAGCACCAGTTTGCCTAACCTTAACAAAACCAAAACCAAATGCTCTGATACCACTTGATCTGAAATGGATACTAAATCAAGAAGAAAAGGTATTATAGAATCATGTGCTGTTGGCATTATGGCATAGGTTTGATGCTATGGCTCTGGTGTTGTCCTTGATGGCAACTCAACTTGGTGACAGATCTCAGTTCAGGCACCCAGAAAGAAGAAAAGTCATATACGCAGGTTCATCTAGACGAAGACGTGTATACATGCGGGTTGTACGTTACAAAAGCGCGTATATGTTGGGGAACTTACTTTTGGTCCATGGTGGTTAATTCTTGGGATTTGAACCTATTGTTTTGGACCATGGCATCTCGTCAAATGTGTTGATCCCTAGTTTTTGGGTTCATGGTATTGAAATGTTATGGTTTTGGACCGTGGTATTGTGGAAGGCCTAAGACTATAAAAGAGGAAGGAGATCTTGTGGCAAATGTGCTTCTGAATTATCATTGAATATCTAAAAAAGTGGTAGATCTGAATGCTGGTAATTGGGTTATGGTGCAGATCTGGATCTGAATAAAGGAGGAACCTTAGCGAAAAGAAGAAGGATAAGTTCTATTGATGGGTCATAATCATTAAGCTTGATTGATAGTATCTTTGTATGATTTTGATCTATTAGATGTGGCGCTTGCTTGATCTATAAGTTTGATAATTTGGGTTAATTAGTGATTGAATATCTGAAAAAGTGAATTATCCTTTATAGATCTGTACGCAGGTTCAGTGAAGCGAAGGCACGTATACACACAGGTTCAGTGAAGTAAAGAAGCGTATACGCAGTTTGATCCATACGTAGAAGTGTATGCACACAGGTTTCAGGCTGTTAAAGTAGCGTATATATTTTGAGTTGTGATCTTGCTGCTTCTGTTTATTGCTGCAGTGTTTTGGGTTCAGATTTCAGTGTATGGTTTCTGGTACAGTGTTTTGGGTACAGCTGTCAGAGAAGTATCTACTTGATTCAGATCTAATTGGTGAAAAGGAGATTGGTTGGTTCTTGATGATTGATTGATGTTCATGGATCTAGTCTGAAAATTTATGAAACGTGGTCCCTGGAAGAAAGAGAAGGTTGCAGCCTTCTATAGGCCAGCACCTACGTACTAGTATCTTGGATAGTGCAAGAGCTAAGGGGGTTGTAGCTCCCTTCCAGGAGAAGCTGGAGAATGAGAGAGGGTTGTAGCTCTCTGCAGGTTGCAACCTGCGTACTAGTAAAGGACTGCACCAGTACATTGTAAAAGAAGTTTCTAATTTTAAAAGAAGATAGAGACGAATTGCAGCAGGTGGTTTTCACCCACATAGGGTTTCCACCTTATATCTTGTGTTCTTGTGTGTGATTGTCTTTCTGCTCTGCTTTATTGTCTCTAGTTACTGGTTATTTGATTCTGCATCACATATTAACATTCATCATCAGAAAGATTAAGTAAATTAAAAGTTTGTTTTGTATACGCAAGCTTCCTTCTACATAGTTGCGTATATACGCGGGTTTCACTAATTGAAGTGGCGTATATCATCTGTTTGAGAAAGGAATATTTGACTTGATAATACTGATTCCCCCCCCCCCCTCTCAATATTATTTCCAACAATTGGTATCAGAGCAGGTCTTCAGAAGAAGCTTGATCGCTTGAAGGGAAGACTTTCTCATGAGCAACTACAGAGGGAAGCATCAATCCCGGCCACTTGATCTTTTGATGGGACAAACTTTCATATATTGGAAGGTAAGAGTTACTGCCTATCTTCAATCTCTTGGTACAGAAGTCTGGGATATCATAGATACAGGGTATACTTTTCCATTAGCAACTCCTATAGATCCGGATGAGAAGAAGAAATATGAAACAAATGCAAAGGCTGTCAATACTCTATTAGGGTGCCTATCTCAATCAGAATTTGTCAAGGTAATGCAGTTTAAATCCGCAAAAGAGATATGGGACAAGATTGTTCTAAGCTATGAAGGAGATGACCAGGTAAAATGATCAAAACTTCAAACCCTCAGGATTCAGTATGAAAATCTCAAGATGTATAATGATGAAAGTGTGGCTAATTGCTTTCTTCGTGTAGATGAGATTGTCAATTGCATGAAAAATTTGGGTGAAGAAATAAAATAGGCTGTTGTGGTTGAAAAAGTTCTAAGATCTTTATCCTCTAGATTTGAATCCAAAGTTTCTGCTATAGAAGAAAAGGAGAATCTACAAAACCTTAAAATGTCACAGCTGCATGGAATTTGAACTGCTTATGAAATGAGGAAAGGAGGTCCATCAGACAGGAGAGTAGTTGCCTTCAAGGCTTCAGGAAAAGGAGAGTACTATGAGTCAAGACATGTGTCAGAAGAAGAAGAAGAATCAAATTTTGTCAGAAATCTTCAACGGGGTACTGGAAGATTCAGAGGTAATTTACCGTTCAAATGTTTTGCTTGTGGAAGAGTAGGTCACTATGCTGCCAAATGTCCTCATAAGGGTAAGATTGACAAGGGGAAGGAACCTGTTAGATGGAACAAGAAACAGAATGCAAGTAAGAAAAGCTATTACACTCATGAATATAGTGATGGACTATCAAATAGCGATGAAGATGGACAAGGTAATCACTATAAACTTTTAATGGCCTTTGAAGATGATGATTACGTGGATGCTATAAATGTGGATGGTTTTTATGAAGAGATTTCTAGACTCAAAACATGTTTAGAAGAAAATAATATGATCATTGATACTCTGCAATTTCAACTTGATGAAAAGGAAAAATCTCTTGAGAAGTTAGAATGTGAAATTGTTGGCCTTAGAAGAGAAATTGAGAAAAAAAAGGCCATTAATCTTAAATTTATTAAAGGATCTGAAACTCTGGATGAGATTATCAATGTGCAGCGTTCCCCTCTAATCAAGACAGGTCAGGGGTATAATGGAGAAGCATCTCAAGCTTCCACCTCCAAAAGTTATCTTAATGCAGTAAGGAGGAACGAGCAAAGGCCTAATAGAAATCATTAGCTAAATCAGGGACAGTATTCCTCAAGAACAAACAAAGACTATTAAGAAAATCGGGGGCATGCTACCTTAAGGACAAACAGAAGCTACAACCAGCCACAGGTAAAATCTTCCCAATTTTCTTCAAGAATGGATGTCAGTAGAAACTATAATTGGTTGGAGGATAGTCGCAGGAATTTCTTCAATGGCCAATGTTTTTCTTGCCATAATTTTGGTCACAAAGCAATTCAGTGTGTGGCCTATAAAACAATCATGACTAGAGAAGCTCAAAAACAAAGAAGTATGCCTGCAATCACGAAGAGGACCTATAACAAATTTTTTGCCCTTGAAAGTAAAATTGAATGTTCTATTTGTAATAATTTTGGTCATGAAGATTCCGAATGCAGGAGTAGGTTTTGGAAGACAACTCAGAAGGAACAAACCTCAAGTGCCAAAACATGGACAATGAAGGAACCACAACCAGAAAGATGTGGGATAGCTTTATATGCAGAAGGACAAGAAAATCAATGGTACATCGACAATGGATGTTTGAAGCATATGACAGGTGATAAAGAAAAACTTGAATCATATACCGCTTTAGAAAAGGGAAAGAAAGTTTCTTTCGGAAATGATACCCCTGCAACCATAAAAGGAAAAGGCATTGCTCAGTTGAAAGAGAAGGTCAAAGCTAGAAATGTTTTGTATGTTAATGGCTTGAAGCATAATTTATTGAGTGTCAGTTAGATGTGTGATAATGGAACTGAGGTAATATTTCGATCAGATGGGTGTAGTGTTCATGATCTTGATACAGGAAGAACAGTAATCAAAGGCAGAAGAACTCCAAATAATCTATACATGTTTGAAGAAGGAGAACAACAATGTTATTTGAGCAAGAATGATGAACACTGGTTATGGCACCGGAGGTTGGGGCATCTAAGATTTTCACAAATAAGGAAAACATGCAAATACCAGGCAGTTCGTGGTCTTCCAGACATCAAAATCCCAGACAACACCATATGCAAATCATGTCAGTTTGGGAAGCAAACAAGAACTAACTTCCCTGAGAAGGAAGGATCAGCCAGCAGGCCTCTTGAGCTAGTCCATACAGATGTATGTGGTCCATTTAGGACAAGGTCACCTCGAGGAGAAGAATACTTTATATTATTCATTGACGATTTCTCCAGGATGGTTTGGTTAGGACTTATGAAGCACAAGGACGAAGCGTTCGAAAAATTCTAATCCTTCAAAGCCTTGGTTGAAAATGAATCAAATTACAAAATTAAGTGCCTCAGGTCCGACAGAGGTGGGGAGTTTACCTCAAATGAGTTTTTCGATTTTTGTGAAGAACATGGAATAAGAAGGGAATTCTCTACAGCTAGGACTCCTCAACAAAATGGAGTGGTGGAAAGGATGAACATAACAGTCCAACAAATGGTGTGTACTATGCTTGATGAGTCTGGAACTCCCGCAACCTTCTGGGGTGAAGCTGCATATGCTGCGGTTGTTATTCTCAACAAAACAAATGTCCGAGTGAACAGCACTCAAACTTCGCATGAGCTCTGGTATGGTGAGACTCCTTCGGTAAAGCATTTCAAAAATTTTGGGAGCAAATGCTATATTAAGAATACTGATGAACAGCTTGGCAAACTCAAACCTAGAGCTGATGAAGGCATTCTCCTTGGTTATTCTCCCTACAGCAAAGCATATAAGTGTTATAATAAAAGACTTGGAAGAATTGTTGACAACATTGATGTAGTGGTTGATGAAAAAGGATATATCCCTAGGCAAGTAAATCATGAAGATATCGAAGAGGATGAAGACTACCCTCCAAATCAGACTGATGATGAAGAAGAAACATATGAAGAAGAAACCCATGAGGAGCCAGAGGAACAAATAAGGATAGAAGAAAAGACTCCTTCCAGGTATGTTCAAAAGAATCATCCAGAATCACAAATTTTGGGGCAAAAGGAGGCAGGTGTTCAAACAAGAAGAACAATTGCAGAAGGCCAACTATTTGGCATTGCTCTCCTCCATGAACACAAATGTAAAAGAGGGATGCAAGATGAATGCTGGGTCAAGGCAATGGATGAAGAACTTGAGCAGATTGAAAAGAACAACACTTGGGAGTTGGTTCCTAGACCAAAATATAAGAATGTCATAGGGACAAATGGATCTTCAAGAACAAGTTGAATGAAAATGGGGATGTTATTATAAACAAGGCCAGACTTGTTTGTAAAGGGTATGCTCAACAAGAAGGAATAGACTTTGAAGAAACTTTTGCTCTTGTTGCTAGACTTGAGGCGATTCGAATGTTCCTTACTCTCTCAAGCTTTTAAAAGTTCAAAGTTTTTCAAATGGATGTGAAATCAGCCTTTCTGAATGGGGACTTAGAAGAAGAAGTGTACATTGAGCAACCAGATGGTTTCATCCTTGGGAATGATCCAAATCTTGTATGCGGACTAAAAAAGGATCTCTATGGTCTTAAACAGGCTCCAAGGGCTTGGTACTATCGTTTGGACAAATATCTTCATCAACAAGGTTTTTCAAAAGGATCGGCAGATAGTAATCTTTATATAAAAATTGAAAATGACAAATTACTAATACTTGTTGTGTATGTAGATGACATCATCTTTGGCATAAATGAAGAAGCTATGAGTCAAAGCTTTGCCTTGGTGATGCAGAAAGAATTTGAAATGTCTTTACTTGGAGAACTGACATACTTTCTTGGATTGCAAATCCAACAAAATAAAGGCGGTATCTTCTTGTCTCAAACCAAGTACCTCAAGCAAATTCTGAAGAAGTATGGCATGGAAGATGCAAAACCAATATGTACCCCATGGTTACAGGATGCAGTCTTAGTGCAAATGATGAATCAGCAGTAGTACATTAGCCAACCTACAGATCTATGATTGGAAGTCTACTTTATTTGACAGGTACCCGACCAGACATCATGCATGCAGTGGGAATAGTTGGAAGATTTCAGGCAAATCCAAAGGAAGCTCATCTTCAGGCAGTGAAGAGAATCTTTAAGTATCTTCAAGGAAATCAAAACTATGGCTTATGGTATCCTAGAGATACAGATCTCACAGTTCATGCTTATATAGATGCAGATTGGGCCGGAAGCGTGGATGACAGGAAGAGCACAAGTGGCGGTGCATTCTTTATGGGTTCCAGATTAGTATCTTGGTTCAGCAAGAAACAGAGTTCGATCGCTTTATCTACAGCTGAAGCGGAATATGTGGCTGCTGCATCTTGTTGCACTCAACTCCTTTGGATGATGCGGACCTTGCAGGATTTTCAAATCACTTGTACACCACCTATCTCCATCTTATGTGACAATACAAGTACAATCAACATTTCAAAAAACCCAGTCATGCATTCAAAGACCAAGCACATACCAATCAAGTATCACTTTCTCCGGGAACAAGTGTTGGAACAAAAGGTCAAATTGGAGTATGTTCCTTCTAAGGAACAAGTTGTTGATATTCTCACCAAACCACTGCCCAGGGAAACTTTTGAATATCTCAGACAAAAGCTGGGAGTAGATGATGTATCATTTTGCTGTTAAATCTTGTCTGTTTCAGAGAAAAATGGGTGTACGCGAGTTGCATGAGGAGGATCCGCGTACATACGCCGGTTTTTGCAGAGAAAGTCGCGTATATGGAGGCTTGATGGATATCAGAAGTAACAGGGTCTGTTTGAAAATTGTCTGATATGGGTCTGACAGAGACCATCTGGCACAGGTTCAGGGGGAGCAGATAATCTTCTAATAATGTATTGTTGGCATTATATTAGAATCTTTTGGTTCTAGTTCACAGTTGTTGTTGGTGGAACAGAGGCAGAGAGAGAACATAAGGAAATCTTGGTTGCTGATCTGAATGGTGATTGACAGTTGTTGCTGCTATCAGTTGTTGGTGACTTTCATAAGTCTTGTTCTAGATATTTCGTCTCTATGTCATGTATCTCTTTTTGTGTGATATTTCTTCTATGGTGTCAAGATCATGTAACGGCCTATATTGGTTTCCCCACTATGCCTGGGATGAAGATGTAATGTACTTGGTTGTCTTATGTAATTTTCTGATGTTTCCCCACTTGGTTAGGTGGATGATTCCCACGTGGTTGGGTGAAGGATGTATGTATTGAGTCTTGTGGTGATAGGAAGGTCTTTTATGATGTGTATGTCATGGTTCGTCTTGAAGAACATCTTTTGCAGATCTTGCCTACAGTCAGGAGGAGCATGGTTAGCACAGCAGGACAGAGATTTCACCATGTACTCAGGGGGAGCACAACCCTTTGCCCTTGATGACAAAGGGGGAGAATGAAAGAGGATCTTGGTGTTGCCATCAAGTCCAAAAGGAGAGATTGTTGGCATTATGGCATAGGTTTGATGCTATGGCTCTGGTGTTGTCCTTGGTGGCAACTCATCTTGGTGACAGATCTCAGTTCAGGCACCCAGAAAGAAGAAAAAGTCATATACACAGGTTCATCTAGATGAAGACGTGTATACACGCGGGTTATACGTTATAAAAGCGCGTATATGTTGGGGAACTTACTTTTGGAGCATGGTGGTTAGTTCTTGGGATTTGAACCTGTTGTTTTGGACCATGGCGTCTCGTCAAAAGTGTTGATCCCTAGTTTTGGGTTCATGGTATTGAAATGTTATGGTTTTGGACCGTGGTATTGTGGAAGGCCTAAGACTATAAAAGAGGAAGGAGATCTTGTGGCAAATAGTGATATGAATTATCATTTGAATATCTGAAAAAGTGGTAGATCTGAATGCTGGTAATTGGGTTATGGTGTAGATCTGGATAAAGGAGGAGCCTTAGCACAAAGAAGAAGGATAAGTTCTATTGATGGGTCATAATCTTTAAGCTTGATTGTTAGTATCTTTGTATGATTCTGATCTGCTAGATGTGGCGCTTGCTTGATCTATAAGTCTGATAATCTGGGTTAATTAGTAATTGAATATCTGAAAGAGAGAATTATCCTTTATAGATCTGTACGCAGGTTCAGTGAAGCGAAGGCGCGTATACACACAGGTTCAGTAAAGTGAAGAAGCGTATACGCAGGTTGTTCCATACGCAGAAGCGTATGCACGTAGGTTTCAGGTTGTTAAAGTAGCGTATATATATTTTGAAGTTGTGATCTTGCTGCTTCTGTTTATTGCTGCAGTGTTCTGGGTTCAGATTCTGGTGTGTGGTTTCTGGTATCGTGTTTAGGGTACAACTGTTAGAGAAGTATCTACTTGATTCAGATCTAATTGGTGAAAAAGAGATTGGTTGATTCTTGATGATTGATTGATGTTCATGGATCCAGTCTGAAAATTTATGAAACATGGCCCCTGGAAGAAAGAGAAGGTTGCAGCCTTTCTGTAGGCCAGCACTTACGTACTAGTATCTTGGTTAGTGCATGAGCTAAGGGGGTTGTAACTCCCTTCCAGGAGAAGCTGGAGAACGAGAGAGGGTTGTAGCTCTCTGCAGGTTGCAGCTTGTGTACTGGTAAAGGACTACACCAGTACATTGTAAAAGATGTTTCTAATTTAAAAGAAGATAGAGACGAATTGCAGCAGGTGGTTTTCACCCACATCGGGTTTCCACCTTATATCTTGTGTTCTTGTGTGTGATTGTCTTTCTGATCTGCTTTACTGTCTCTGGTTACTGGTTATCTGATTCTGCATCACAGATTAACATTCATCATCAAAAGGATTAAGTAAATTAAAAGTTTGTTTTGTATACACGAGTTTCCTTCTACATAGTTGCGTATATACGCGGGTTTAACTAACTAAAGTAGCGTATATCATCTAGTTTTAAAAAAGGAATATTTGACTAGATAATACTGATTCACCCCCCCTCTCAGTATTATTTCCAACAGACAGCAGAAAGAAAAGTTATTGGCTTGGGAAGTAAAACGTTGAAGTATGAAATTCCCAAGGCGTCTATCTGCTTTGATAATCACTGCATAAAATTAAAATTTGCAGTTGCTGACATCCCTGTTAATTGTATTTTATGTAACATATTTTTAGCTGTTGTTGAACCACATGGTTCATTTAGAGCAAAAAAGAATAAGGGTGGATATTTTATTACTCTTCCTACCTCCTCAAATGGCCCAAGAAAAATTAAATTACCATATGTCTCAGCTCCATGAGTCTCGACAATGGTTCAAACTATGGAAGAGCCAAAGAAAGTTGAATCAAAGCTAACATATCTAAAAGATATGAAATCCACCATTCATATCTCACAACAGTTAAGCTTACCAACAATACAAAAGAAGATTTTAGAATTAAAGGCACAAATAGAGAAAGAGTGTTGTGCAGAAGATCCAAATGCTTTTTGGCACAGAAAGCAATATTGTGTTGAATTGCCCTATAAAATAGAATATACAGGTAATCCATGTAAAAGTAAGGCAATTCTGATGAACAGGGAATATCGTGAGCTCTGCGAAAAAGAAATCAAGAATCTGTTGAGTAAGAAATTGATCAGAGAATCAGAGAGCCCGTGGAATTGTTATAGGTTCTATGTAAATAAAGAGCAAAACAAATCAGAGGCATCCCAAGGCTAGTCATCAATTATAAGCCTTTGAAATCAGTACCAGCAGATAATACATATCTAATTCCCCATGAAGGAGATCTAATAAGCAGAATAACAGGACCAAAAATATTTTCCAAGTTCGATCTGAAATCAGGATTTTGGCAAGTTGTTATATCAGAGAAGGATAAATTCAAAACAGCTTTCAGTGTCCCAACCGGACATTATGAATGGAATGTGATGCCTTTCAGCCTAAAGCATGCACCATCCAAGTTCCAGAAGGTGATGGACTCTATATTTAAACCCTTCTTCGATTGGCTGATTGTGTATATAGATGATATACTTATTTTTTCAAAAAAATTGCAAGATCATTTTAAACATATACAGACCTTTGTAAATACAATAAAGACGAATGGTCTTGTATTAAGCAAAAAGAAAATCGAAGTCTTTCAGACTTCCATTAAATTTCTTGGCCATACTATGTTCAATGGCCAAATCTCCTTGCAAAAACATGCTCTGGAATTCTCTAACAAATTTCCAGACATCATTAAAGACAAGACGCAGCTACAAAGATTTCTTGGTTGTTTAAATTATGAAAGTAATTTCTACCAAGACTGCGCCAAGGATATAAGCTTATTAAATCAGAGGTTGCGCAAAAATCTTGAACCTTGGACTCCACTCCATATCAGAGCAGTTCAAAAGATTAAAGCCAAGGTCAGAGACCTTCCCATACTATATATATCTAATGATGCAACTTATAAGATTGTAGAATCCGATGCCAGCAACATCGGATGGGGGGTATATTAAAACAAAAAAAAGATAATGAAGAACAGGTTATCTAGTTCGCTTCAGGAACATGGAAACCCACTGAGAAAAGATATTCTACTATAGAAAAAGAGGTGAAAGCATCATGGAATAACATCGACAAATTCAAGATCCATCTGGTCAATAAACCATTTCTTCTCAGGACAGATGCGTCTGCCCTTAAGAAGGTGCTTAATAAAGATATCAAGAAGCCTGGAGAAGCTAAATTCGCCAGATGACAAGCCCTTTTTGCCAATTTTGATTTCAAAGTGGAACACATCAAAGGAGAAGACAATTGTCTACCTGATTTTCTCAGCCGAGAATACATACAAACCCAGTCACAAGAACAAGAACATGTTTTTGTTATTGTTACTGAATGGGACCCAGATAATCAACAAGAAGTTCTCAAAACTATTAGAGAGGACCAAAGCTAGGAAGAATACAAGAAGAACTGGAAGCCAACCTGGCAGCTAAGACAAACAAAAGTCTTAGATGTAGATCTACAACCACATACAGATGTTTTACACCTAGTGCCTGAAAGAAGAGTATTTCTCAAAGGAAATCGTTGGATCCATGATATGGTGTATACTAGAAGTATGGTTGCAGCTCATCGAGCAGAAGAGGCATTACAAAATAATTTCCATGACATCGCAATAATTTGGTCTGAAGGAGGAAGACAAAGAAATATTTATCACGGATATTTAGTCATCAACAGAACCAGAAACACGGATTGGACAATCACCAGAAATTCTCCTATCTTATGGCCACAAAATAATCCTAATCTTGTTTTTCCTGACACTGTCTTTAATTTTGCAGGTTACGAAAAATTATGGTGGGATCTCCTAAATGTTTATGGAAAGAAAGAAATCCATTATACAAAATTAAAATCTGGATCAATTAGGACCATGCAAAGAAATAAATTTTCAAGATGGTTAGGTGACTGGTGGAAAGATTTTGGAGTAAATTGCACTGCTATAGATCCAATCTTTTATGAAAGTTATTTTTAGATGTCATGCGACAAATGCTTCCACATAAATGCCATTGAATGTTTTCATATTCCTTCTACCACAGTAAGTGATTTGATGAATTATCCAGATCACCATATACTACAACAATTTATGGCTAGGCATGACGAATGGCTAGTCATGACTAAAATAAAGCATCAATATGTGCTAAATAAACCTATGATAGTTCAGCGGATCTATACAAAGGCATGGGATGGCCTCATTTATCCAAGAAATAGGTTCCCGAGAATCACAGCTCTTGGTGAATCATCCTACAGTGCTAATCCTTCTTCATAAAAATGTTTCCATGGGTTTATCCAGAAAACTCCATTGTGTAATTATGTTGTCCAGTCATGAGGACTATTCATGGCCAATTTCCTCGTGGGCCTTAACTGGTTAAAAGGCATCCACATTGTAGATAATATGCTTTCCGTAGGATTGATTGTAATCTTGTAATAAGAAAAAGATTCTTTAGTCACAAGACTCGGAGCACTTCTTCAACCTTTGGTGGATATTGAACCACATCTTTGTGATTGATAGAATCTGTCGTACTCAACTTGTTGGTCCAATGGTCGGATGTTTGTCCCCTATTCTTCCTATAAAACGAAGAGAGTCAGGCTCATTCGGGGCATCGAGAGTTAGAGTTATTGTGTCTTTTGAAGTTAAGAGTCGAGAGCCTCTCTTGCTCTGCAACAACAGACATTATGTCTGATCTGCTTACATCACAAGAATAACTCAAGTCTTTAGGTGATCTGAGAAGCCTGCGCATCAGTGTGAGAGCACTGGTGAGAACCTAAAGTGGCCAGATCATTAGTGTGTCTGTCTATCTGTGCGTTTTGAGTATATGTTCAAAGACAGAGTCTATGTAATCGCCAAGTAGCCTCCAGTAAGCTATCTCAGTATTGAGTAGCAACAGTTTGGTAAATGCGAACATAGTCCATCTCTGGTCTGAACAGACTGTAAATAAAGTGTAATCGATATCTGAAAATTCAATAAAAGAGTGTTATTTCATTTTCCGCTTTCGAATACTGTGTGATTTAATTTGTGCTATTGTGTAGTAGTTGTCTCATAATCTTCACTCGAAGTTCATTAGGGGGTCGCCAAAGGTTCGAAGGGACGCCAGACCGTTAAAAGGCGAGGAAGTCGTGTGTAAGGTCACAGAGCATGAAAAATCCGAGTAGCTTCACACTAAGTTCACCAGAGGTTGATCAGTGAAGACAAACGAAGAGACACAGCAAGGCCAAGACAACAGAGAGTGACAACAGCATAACGCGCGTGGCACTGTAGCAGCACTGTAGCAAGCTTTGTGAAAGCCCCTGCTAAAAATTGGTATGAGAGCCAGCAACATCTGGTTCGTCGGGTCAGTACTCATCTTTTTCATCACTCTATATAAAATGGATCCAATTAGAAAGTCTATTTCATACCGTGATATCGAAGAGCAAGAATCCTCTGCTCAAGAAAATCCCCTTCGGGATATGTTCACTATTGCATCTAGTAAGGTTTTAAATTATGTTGAACTTGAATATGAAGAAAGCCAACCCTCTACTAGATGGTAGCTACATTCAATTAATGCTTCAGAAGTCTATGCAGATCTATCTGCCTTCCATTTAATTGTTGCTACTAGGATAAGTATAAAGGAATCTATCAGTCAGATTCAGGAAGATTTTGACTCTGTACAATCTATTCCTTTACTTAACCCCAATCAATTACAGGATGAGGCTAAGCGTCTAAAGCCCAATACCTTCATTTGGGTTGTATCAGAATTGGAATACATGCATTAACACATCAGGGTTTGAATACTTTTGTGTTAGCTACTGTTCGAGATCTTACACATAACAAATATACATATTCATTAATAGGAGGGATAGTTGCACCTCTTTCAAATGGTCCAATTTATTTTGATTAGTATCCAATTTTTTCATTTAATGTGATGAAACTATTGAGAGCATTCTCCAGCTCCAAATCCAGACAACTGGATTTGATATGAATAAGAAAAGACATAATATAGCAATCCAAACCAGAGGTTGCTTCAGGCACACAAATACCTTGTATCCTGCTGCTATGCATGCCCCCAGTAAAGATTCTAAAGCTAGTGTTGTGGTGTTAACAGATTCTAGAAATCAAAAAATAGAACACCAAACAATCAGGTGGGAAGATTTGACGTTCCCTCAACACTGGGTGGTTTCAAACCCCAGGCCTCTGTCAGTCAAGAAAATTACTTCTGCAGATATTAGAGAAGAGTCCTCCTCTGCCGTCTTATCTTTTCCCTGTAGATCTACTATAGACAGAAAAAGGATAGATCAAATGTGTAGGAGTTCACCATTATACAGAAATCCTGAACTTGTTGACACTGCTTGCACAAGTTCTCTTGTAAATACTTGCAAACATATTTCATTGTTTGAATTAGCCCAGATGGTAAATTTTTCTTCCCTAGAAGTTAAATTCCCAGAGTGTCAGTATCCTGTTATTTTAAGCCAGCTTGCAGATTTGGTAATCCATGAGAATCATCATCCTAGGACTGGTGAAGCCCCACCTACAACTTCTGTCAATCCATGTCCTAATCCTAAGTGCTCAGAAATTCCATTTCCTCATGAGTCAAAGCATGTTTTGATGATGCATGAGATTCCTATTTTGGAAAATGAAGATCCGAGGTTAACCCAAATGTTTTCAGTAATGAGACCAGCTAAACCAAGATATGGTCTTGGTTATATTGAACAAGCTAATGGCCTTATACCAGATTGCTGATTTGGTTCTGTTCCGGATGACTGCAAAAAGCCAACAGTCATGGAGATGCACAAATTCTTCACTTTAATGGATGGATGTCTGAAAAATAGAGTCCCTGCCAAATGGATGAAAGCCATGTTGAATTGGGATCTTTTTACAAAGCCTAAAGCATAAGAATTTAGTTTCAGTCATTACTAACACATGGATCTCATTCTATGTCTGGTTAGAAAGGAGAAAGCAACAAATGATTTTAATGACTGATGCATCCACTTCATCTCAACATTCTTGGATAGCACTAGATGGCCTTAAAGTTGAAACACCTACAACTTTTCCTCCATACAAAGGCATAGTGCTTGGAGAAGGACAAAATTCTGCCAAAGCAATATCATTAGTATTAAAGGATGACAGTGCATCTGGTACTCATGGCAGAATACATAAAACTTCGGAACAACTAAATTGGGCAAACATAGCTGTGAAGGGTCTTGAAATGAACATGGCCAAATCCAAAGAGGTCAAAGAACAATTTGATACTATCCAAGTTTCTTTAAATTCTATAAATAATTCCTTGATTAATGTTCAAAATTCTACTTCAGTAATTAGGGGATATGTTAGAGAATCTCTAATAAAGCTAGATAGTAATCTTATATTAACTCATTTAATGATATTATTAATGTTTAATATGAGTCAATAGTATTGCTTTAACATTGTCCTTTAAATTAAATATTATTAAACAATTGTAGAAAGTAATATTATATCATTAACAGTTTTTGGGAAACTTTTTAAATTAATTCATTTAGCCATCTAAAGAGAAACAAATTAATTTAAAAAGTTTCCAAAAAACCGTTAATGATATAATATTACTTTCTACAATTGTTTAATAATATTTAATTAAAAGGACAATGTTAAAGCAATACTATTGACTCATATTAAACATTAATAATATTACCCTTGTCATTAAATGAGTTAATATAAGATTGCTATCTAGATTTATAATAATATTACTATTATACTTAGTATCATTATATTAAAGCATTTATGACTTGTTTTAAATAAATATTAATATTATCTTTATAATTAAGATTGACTCGTAATAAATATTAATATTATACATTAAATTATGATTACCCTTGTTATAACTAAACATAAGGGGTTAATATTAACCACAATAAGATTGATATTTAGATTTGAGTAATATGTTTTGGCTAATTTTTTTGTAAATTCTACCCTATTATAGTATTATAATTTAATAAGATTTAGAATAATAATTTATAAAACTTATTAGATAATCCAAGAATGTATTAAATGGCATTATAAAATATTAATATTTTTACTCTAATTCATTGATAATAATATTATAATTAAATATTTTTAACCTACCTAATCTAGCTGTTTTTTAATCAATGATGGCCTTGGTCCAATTAAGCCTAATATAGCCGTTTTTCCAATCAAACCTAACCGTTGGAAGATCTGCCATCCCTATTTAACATGTAGCCATGATCTGATTTTTTCAACTTGTCCTGACGATGAACCACACTCGTTGGCTCGGAATGCATTGACAAAGATTTTCTAATGTGATTTTTCCGAAAATGTTTCTAAAAACTCAGATTATGGATCACAGAAGCTTAAATTCAATCATTTAGAAGTTGTAATATTATTTCCAATTTGTATCTTTCTCAGTTGGAGCTCCTTCCAAAATAATTTGGGATTATTTTTCCCAAGTAAGATTATGTAGGTTTTAACCCCGTACAGAAATTACTTGCATACGAATTCTAAAACACATAAAATAAACAATGCAAGAGCATAACACATAAAACACATATACACAGAGATTTTCCCTTGGATCCCAAAACCGGGACTACCAGCTTGAATTTTTATTATGTTCCTTTCAATGTTACAATACATATTTATACATGTCGAAGCATCCAATACCATGGAACGAAAACCATCACGTCCAAAAGACAAGTGCGAAAATCATGCACAAAACCATAGGTGGGTCCGCCCAACCTAACATAGAGTCCAAAACCAAAATTTTCTAGGGTGCAGCCCCGAACCCCATAAAGTGGGGTTACGGGTACACCTCAAACCCCCTGTGACCTTCCCCCCCCCTCTAACCCCTAGTTAACTACGTGGGCTAGTCGTGGAAAGAATATAACACAACCCAACATATTAGTTCTTCCCTCCTTGAAACCATGAAATTGACATTTTTCTTGCTTAATAACTGTTTGTAATCTTTGAGTTTTATGTTATCCTTGTTTGACTCTTTCCACATTCTCCTTGCCTTTTTGCATTCCTCTTCAAACCATGCATTAATAGGAAAGCAATTTGTTTCAAACTTCTTATTTTTTTCTCTTTTGCACTCGGCAAGTGTGCGTTGAATTAAACGTGTTAATTCATGACTATGAAGACCGTGAATTGTGATTTTCTCCTTCTCGAAGAGCCTCTCTAGCATCATTTTGAAGGTACTACAAATTTCTAGAGTCAAAAGAATTTTGCCCTGTGGGAAATTTTGTTGGACATGCTAAATTTTTTACTCTAATTGTTTCTTTCCAGACGAAGAGAAACTTAAATAAATTGGCTTGTGATCTGATTTTAAGTCCCACAGTTGATCTCCAATCAAAACTTCCTCATTTTCTCACACAAACCATACGAGCAAATTACATAATCTACTACACTTGCTCCATTGTAAGTATTGCAAGTGAAATTACTAGACTTTGCCCATTTAGTCAAGCCATTACAAATGACTAAATCAAAGGCCCCACATAGAGTAAGTAATTGTTCACCAAAGAGATTTTAGCCCTTGTCCTCTAAAATTATTTCCCGCTGATGATTACTCTCTTTTATAAGCCAAATAGGGTTGCAATCTTCTTTACAACAAAGAATGTTAGCTCGCTCAGTTGCAATCCTAGCATTGAAATCACTCACTATAAGGACTTCACCTAGCTGAGAATATGTTGCAATATCCACTTTTAAGGCTGCAAATGGATCTTTGTGGTCAAACCCTCTACCTTTATAGATTTTTGAAACTTGCGACGCAAAATAGCATGCTGCAATTCTGATGTGGTTTCCATTTTTTTTATATTTTAAAATAAATGAATTGCTTATTTGAGTCTTCTTTTTCTAATTGAATGGTATGACCTTCTTTCTCCCTCACTAAAACCTTGATACCCCCATGCTCTTTTCCATTCCTTGTTGCCTTGTTCCACACTGCCATCTTCCAGTATCCTTCAAACAGAGGTGTCTTGTACCCTTGAGTGACAGATCCTCATATATCGACCAAACGTTCGACCCTGTGCAGAGGAGGGGTTCCAAACCCCACAGCAAGCGGTGCAACTGAGCGTCAGGCAGCACAGCTCGCAAGGGTAGTTGCCTAGAACTAACTCCAAGCAACCTCCACTGTCGTATGGGCATCTCCATTCTGGACCACCGATGAGAATCCCCACTCCTAAGGCAGACAGGTGTAAGGTTAACAGAGACATCCAAAGACTTCTTGTAGATGTTAATATGTTCTAATGTGTTAATAACTATTCGAGTCAAGTCACATGGAACCTTATATCATACTCATGAATAAAATCTTGATTTCAATAATGTTGGTACTTCACTATTTAATATCTTAAATCCTATCGTGCTTGTTTAATTCTGTGTACACCATCAATATTAAATGAAACAATTAATAGAGTTTAGAAGTTGATGATTATTTAAAGTGCATTCTAGAAAGGTTACATGAGCATCCAGTGATCGAGGAGTGCAGGGAACATACACCTTAGCTTAATGCCTAAATCTAAATTCAATCTTAATGGGCAAAGTGGTCAAGGTTCTAGCATTGGTCATGGTTCTGTGTGAAAAGAAGTTATCCGAATTTGTGGTCATATAGTGTGGTTTAATGGAACTAAAGTTAAGCCCCTAAGAGCTAAGGAGTCGATGTTCTAAGATCGTCTACACTAGATTTCCAAAAGTAAATAAGCCACTATTTTAAGGATTCAATGTTCTAAGATCATCTAGACTAGATTTCCAAGAGTAAATAAGCCATTATTCATGTCAGCCCCTCCAAAATTGTGAATGTAATCCAGTATAAATAAGCCAAAGATGTTTGGAAGTTGTGAAAAGTATTATGTCAAGGAACTTAGAAGTGGTTTTTCGTGTGTTGTAGTTTTGTGGTGTGAAGTAAGTTTGTAGCATGAAGTCTATGGGGGACATGTGATCACGGAATAGGTCAGAGGATAAATTCAGAAGTTGAGTTGAATATACATAATGGAGAGTAATGTGCATAATAGAGAAGTAACACAAAAATAAAGTTGAAATTATAAACAAAGGATTCATTTGAGCATTTCAGGCTGGTGTTTGTGTTTCTCAAGGGGTTGGTGTCGATAAAATGTCATAAGGGATTAGTGCCTCCTTCTAGTTAGTGCTAGTAAAACATATTAGGGGGTTGGTGCCTCCTTATGGTTAGTGCCAATAAAATAACTTAGGGGGTTGTGCCTCCTTCTAGTTGGTTCCATAAAATCAATGTCACAATAGGTTGGCGCGTGCATAATCATTCATTAATAAAATAAGTTTCAAGCCTATATATGGTGTATCTCTTGTCATTGATGTGATTGATTTTATATGTGCAGTAAAAATGTTTTGATTGGTTAAGGTTGGCCATTATACTAATTCAACACCCCCCCCGCACTTAGTATAATTATATTTCCAACAATTGGTATTAGAGCAAGGTTCCTTCAAAATAGTTAATCACTAGAAGGTATATCACAAAGTAACATGGCCAATCATAGGGGATCTTCCACAAGCAAGGCTCCAATGTTTGATGGATTAAATTATGACTTTTGGAATATAAGAATGAGTACCTACATTAAGTATATAAGTATTAATGTTTGGATGGTTGTTAAAAATGGTTATTAGGTTCCTGCAACTCCTCAACTGACAGAAATTGTAAATTTATCTATACAAATAATGCAATGGCTAAAAATGTCATATTAAGTGGACGAGCAAACATAGAATGTGTCAAAGTAATCTGTTTCCAATCAGCTAAAGAACTTTGGGACAAGCTTCGAAGTTGTTATGAAGGAGATGACAAAGTAAAGAAGGATAAGTTACAAACTTACGAAAGTCAATTCGAAAGTTTGAAAATGGATGAAGATGGAAATGTTGCATCATTCTTTCTTTGCATAGATGGGATAGTCAACACTACCAAAGGTCTTGGTGAGATAGTTAAGGAATTTTATGTTGTTCACAAATATTACGATCCCTTCCCTCAAGGTTTAATCCAAAAGTTTTAGCTATTAAGGAGTTATTAGACCTTTAAAATCTAAATATGGATAGTCTCTATGGAACTCTTACTGCATATGAAATAAGAAAAAATAAGGACAAGTTAGGATCAAGAGAAGTCCCATTTAAAGCATCTAAAGAAGCAAACAAGCATAAGGCCCATGAAAACTCTAGTCATGACTCAGACGAAGAAGAAGCCCAATTTGTAAGAAAGTTGAAAAAGGGAGCTAGAAAGTTCAAAGATAAGCTTCCATTCAAGCGTTTTGAATGTGGTATAATAGCTTACTATGCATCTAAATGTCCTTATGCAAAATGGAATGATAATGATGATAAAGAAAAATTCAAATCTCATGATCATAAAAGGAGAGGATATATCAAAAAGTAAAGTTTGTACTCCAAATAATATATTGATTGTGAAAGTTATGAATGCATGTTTGATGATGAGAGAGGAGAGATCTTATTCATAGGAATGAATGATAAAAATATTGAAGAAGAGATTGAAATAGAAGTGGAGTTTGAAGGAGAACTCATAAGTGCCCTATAAGAGTTAAGACTACTAAGGGAAAAACTTAGTCAATTAAAACAACAATTGCAAGAATATAAAGATAAAGAATGTGATGCATATTCAGTCATTCTTCTAAAAATTGAACTAGAAGAAACCAAAAGGATAAAGGAGATTTTGTCAAAGTAGTTGAAATAAAAGGAAGGTCATTGTGAGACTTTGGAAGAATAAATTTTCCTCTTAAGAAAAGAAAAGGTCTCATATCAACTCAATAAAAATTTGAGGCTAATAAATTTTTTTGAGTCATTAGAACACATCCTCAGGTATCAGATATCCCCATTAATAAAGACAATTCTTGGTCATGAAGAGAACCCAAAGAACATCAAGGTAGATTCAAGTTCAACAACAATAGAAAAGTGATGCAGGAAACCCATCAGCTGTGTTGATGCACTCAATAACAGTTTAAAAGGATAGAAATGTCATGAATATTCTTTCATCAAAACAGGGTTGAGTCATTCAGAGAAAGTTAAGGGATATTCACAATAGTTAAAAAAAAGGAGAATATGGCAATCATGCAAACACACTAAAAGGCACTGATATAGCTATGAATCAACAACTTTATAGCAAAGAAAGTAGGCAAAATAGATTCATAAAATGTATTCCTTTCAATGGGGAATATACATCCACGTACCAAAATTTCTTTGATGGACACTATTACTCATGTAATAATTTTGGTCATAAAGCAATTGTTTGTAGAGCCTATGCAAGAATAAATTATGGAAGGGGAGAATTTCTTAAAACTCCAATGAACAACTATTTAAGTAGTAAATATAAAGTTACGTATAAAAGTGGTATCAGAAGAGGCAATTATTTTGCTCCCCTATTGAATTATGTTGAATGCTACCATATGCAACAAATATGGGAACAAATAATGAGACTACATAAACAATCTAAATAGGTTTCAAAACCAAGGCAAAGAAGAATGTCCCCTTATAAATCCAACAATATGGAAAAAACAAGAGAAGTTAGAAGAGTGTGGTCTCATGTTATATGCCCAAATACAAGAAAACAATTGGTATGTTAATAGTGGAATTTCAAGGAATATGATTGGAGATGAGAGTAAATTCATTAAACTTAAGGAAGAGGATGGAGGCAAGGTAATTATTGGTAACAATGCATCTGCAAGAATAGTTGGGAAAGGCACAGTCATAAATAATGGAATAATTAAGGCTCAAAATGTTTTGTATGTGGAAGGACTGAAACACAATATCTTGAGTGTCAGTCAAATGTGTGATAAAGGGTATGATCTCACATTCAATTTCAAAAGATGTGAAATTAGAAATGTTGATACAGGAAAGCTAGTGACAAAGGCCAATAGAATTTTGGGTAACATATACATTATTGATGGAGTAGAAAGAGAAAAATGTTGTATGAGAAAAATAGAGGAGATTTGGTTATGGCACAAAAGATTGGGACACATCAGTTTTGATAAAATGATAGAGTTTACAAAAGAACGGGCTATGAAGTACATGTCGAATATATTAAAACCACACAATGCCATTTATAAGGTATGCTAGTTTGGAAGACAAACCAGAGTCTTGTTCAAAACAAAAGAATATTTCATATCCAAGCTTTTGGAACTCATTCACATAGACCTCTGTGGGCTAGCCATGACTCAAACACTGAAGGATGAAAGGTATTTTATGATGTTCATTAATGATTGTACAAGAATTACATGGGTTATCTTCCTTATAGAAAAATCATAGGCTTTTGATAAATTTAAAGCTTTCAAGGCTTTAGTTGAAAATGAAATAGATCTAAAAATCAAATGCTTAAGAACTAATAGAGGAGGAGAGTTCACTTCAAATGAATTCAACAATTTTTGTGAAAATCATGGAATTAGAAGACAATCTACTACCGCAATAACTCCACAACATAATGGAGCGTCTGAAAGAAAAAACCAAACAATTCAAGAGATGGACATGACCATGCTCTTTGAAGCTCAATTACCAAACATATTTTGGAGGGAAGAAGTTTACATAACAATTTATAGCTTGAACATAGCTCAAATAAGGGTAAGTGATACTAAATCTCCTTATGAACTATGGAAAATTTCCAAACATCTTAGAGTGTTTAGAAGCAAATGCTATATTAAGGTAAATGAAGACAATTTAAGGAAATTTAATTATATATTTGACAACGATATTTTTCTTGGATATGCATACAGAAGTAAGGGATAAATATGTTACAAAAATGGGACTCTAAAGGTTGTTGAATGCATTGATGTAAAAATAAATGAAGCATTGGCTCGAACCCAACCATAATCAATTTTCTAGTAAGAAGTATAAGAAGAAGAAAATCATAATGAAGAACATGATGAAGAAAAAAGAGAAGATGGTGAGCCATTACATCCAAAAACCCCATCCAGGTATTTTCAAAAGAATCGTCCAAATAACCAAATACTTAGAGATATGCAATCAAGAGTCCAAACTAGAAGGAAGATTGATAGCACAACAAACCATGATGATTTAGCTTTGTTATCCCTAATGGAGCCTCAAAAATTTGCTCAGGCCAATCAAGATGAACACGGGGTTAAGACCATGAATGAAGAACTAGATTAGATTGAGAAGAATGAGACATGGAATATGTTCCAAGACCCAAGGACAAAAAAATTATTGGAACCAAGTGGGTCTATAGAAATAAGTTGAATGAAAATGGACAAGTAGTAAGGAACAAAGCAAAACATATGTAAAGGATATGCACAAATCGAAGGTATGGATATCAAAGAAACATTAGCTCCAGTAGTTGGACTTGAAGCAATAAGGATGTTCTTGGCTTTCACAATCTTTAAGGGGTTTAAAGTTTATCAAATGGATTTAAAATCAACATTTTTAAATGGATAACTACAAGAAGAGGTTTATGTTGAGCAACTGGAATGATTTCAGTTATTAGAAGGCGCATATTATGTGTGTAGGATGAAGAAAGTCATGTATGATTTGAAACAAGAACCTAGGGCTTAATATTCTAGATTGGATAAATATCTTTAGCAGCAAGCCTTTGAGAGAGGGGCATTAGATAATAACCTTTATATCAAGACTGAAAAGACAACTTGCTAATCATTTTTGTCTATGTGGATGACATAATTTTTTGAAGTGATGATGATTCTATGAGCAAAAGTTTTTCAACCAACATGAAGAATGAGTTTGAAATGTCTATACCAGGGGAACTATCTTTCTTTATTGGTTTGCGAAATCATCAATTAGAAAAAGGCATCTTTATCTCTCAGACTAAGTACCTTAAAGAAATATTGAAGAAGTTTGACATGGAAAGCTGTGCACTTGTGAGCGCTCCCATGATAACAAGATGCAAGCTTAGTAAGGATGATGAGTCTCAAGAAGTAAATCAAGCCATGTATAGGTCCATGATTGGAATCCATCTTTATTTAATAACATTAAGACTAGATGTCATTTAAGCAGTAGATTTGGTTGGAAAATTTCAATCAAGCCCAAAGGAATCTCAAGTGAATGCGATCAAAAGGATATTTAGATATCTATAGGGCACCAAAGATTATGGATTGTGTTATCCAAGGGGAAAAATATTACTCACAAAGCTTATACAAATGCAATTTGGTCTCGGAGTATTGATGATAAAAAGAGCACTAATGGGGAGCCTTCTTTTTAGCAGCTATCTAGTCTCTTGGCTAAACAAGAAACAAACTTGCATTTCTCTATCCATAGTTGAAGCCGGATATATTGTAGCAACATCATGTTGTACTCAAGTCTTATGGCTGAAGAAAAATCTCAAGGATCCCCAAGAAAATGGTGATCAAACTGTACCCTATCGTGTGTGACAATACCAGTGCCATCAATATCTCAAAAAACCATATTATGCATTCTAAAACAAAGCACATTCCTATCAAGTACCATTTTCATTGAGAACAAGTTGCTGATCAAACTATCATGTTGGAATACATTCCAACAAAATAACAAATTGCAAACATATTCACTAAACCTTTGACCAGAGAAAGTTTTGAATATCTTAATTAAAAAATGGGAGTAATTTCTTCCTCACAAGGAGGAATGGCTCACCGGTTCTAGCTAAGAAGCATGTTGGTGACAAAGGGGAGTTCAAGAGAATGGTATGCACCAACATAGGGTAGTATATGCCATCTTAAATTAATGTCAAAGGGGGAGAATAAGAAGACATCGGGAGCGGATCACTCAACAATTAACAAGCATATAGGGGGAGTATACTCAGCAAGGAGGTAGAGGGAGTCTAGCACAAGATGATCAATGACTAAGCAAATGTTTGGTAGTGTTTCCATCAATGCCAAAGGTGGATATTGTTGTGCATATGATGTCAATTATGTCAATTATAGTATCATTGATGTCAAAGCATAGCAACATGAGAGATTGTTGAAGGTGGTGGTGCATGGTCCTTGATGTCATTAACGTAAGAGATTGTTGATCATTGTAGGCATCTTTGCGACATCCCCTGGTTAACCTTTCTCTTTTGTAAATAATTGTAATTATTTTTAAATGGTTGAGAGGGGGACACAAATTCCATTTCTTAAGGAGTTGGTTGTTTTAAATATCAATCATGGGTTGGTTGAGTGGTGTTAATGGAGCTAATTGGGTATTAAAATCAGTTGGAGAGATAAGGACAGACCCATGTCCCTGCTAAGCAAGGGATACAATGATCCAGGTGGATATTAGTGGCCACCCACCTACTCCACCTAGACCTCCAGTTGGTTTCATTTGTTTCCTTGTTTATTTTAGCATTTACTATTTTTAGTAGTTTTTTGGGTCCCGAACTTCAGGAGCAATTTTTGACCCCTTAAACGACATTCTTTTAGATCTGTTGCAGGCTTGTAGTTGTAGGAGTGGGTTTGCGACAAAACCTGTAGTGCTCAAAGAGACCTTTCCAACAAGGTATCGTACATGCCAAACAGAGGTAATATGACCAAGTTATGACCCCAGGAAGTTGGCTGCCCAACTAACCCCAACAAGGTCCACAAACTCTTGGTGTTACATCTCATGGTGTTAGGGTTTTGGTTGTTTAGGGTTTTCTCATATTTTTCAATACTGAATAGGCCCTTGAGCCTCATTGTAACACAGTTCAGAGGCATGTAGCCCCCACATCTCTTCTTCGAGATAAGCTACCATCGCCTGAGCTAGCCTTATTTCCATTCTGTTTTTAAGCATATTTCAGTATTTGATATTAATGAAATGAAGTGTTATTTATATTGCATCTTTGTTTTTATGGTTATATCTGTAATTTGTTGCATTCCTGTTTAAATTCGGATCATTGGTATCAAAGCATACTGCTCTTTCTCTATTTTTCTTTGCATGTCCCCTACAAGGTTGGCATATAAGAAGTTAGGGCTTGAATTGGTCGAACCTTTGCAAGGCCAGCCTTGCAAATCCCGACGGCCTCCCATGGTAGAGAAAAGAGAGACGAGGGGGTAGGAGATCCTTTCAAAATCTTGCTCGAAGAATCCCTCGAGCGACAAGGAATGCGATGATGGATAACTTTGCCCAAATCCTTTAGTGGCTACCTAAGGGCGACACATCTACTTCCAGCAACTACTCTGGAAGCACCACACCCTTTATGGTACAAGTTAACTTTGACATTCCCATATTTGAGGGCCAAATAAATGTGGATGTTGTAGATAAATGGTTAAATATGCTATAAGGATATTTTTTCTGTTCATGATTTTTCCAGTCGGGAAAATATATTTTCGTCTTCTCAAAGTCGTCCCTATGTCAAGGACTGGTGGGAAACCTATTATGAGCAAAAGGATGAAAGTACACCCTCACACTAATGATGTCGGGTTACCCCCGCACATGCCCATAATATGCATAAATACCTATGTCCCAGGTAATTGACTCACAAAGGAGTCAATTTTTCAATCATACAATGGTTAAGGCCCTCTTATACAGTTCCTTTGTTATCGGAACTAATCACCCCGCCAAAACCTTC
Source organism: Pinus taeda (assembly GCA_000404065.3). Classification (NCBI taxonomy): domain Eukaryota; kingdom Viridiplantae; phylum Streptophyta; class Pinopsida; order Pinales; family Pinaceae; genus Pinus; species Pinus taeda. Next base: position 78,953 of record APFE030783897.1, on the reverse strand, counting down.
TATCAGGACTTAAACTAATCCTCAAGCCTCCACTGATCTAAATCCTTGTACCGGGAATTAAAACCCTCCTATCGGGACTCATTTACTCCCAAAAACCTTAGCTTAAGCTCTTAGGCCGCATATATATAGCCTTCTCCTTTTACACCTTGGCTAACATATGTTTATCGCATAAAATGCTCTATCGGTGTTAAATCCATTTATAATCGATTTACAAAGGAAAATACACACATAAACATACCTTTCCGCCCTTCATATGGTCACTGCACACATACTGAGGCTACCTCTAACACAATCACAATTGGGTTCTGCACGGGTCATATATGCGCATATGCTTCACCGCCTTCCGATATGTGATTTCCCCTTGCTATCGGGCCACATCACTTTAATGCAAATATAATAGAATAACGAGAAAAACCCGCTTCGAACACATCTATCGGATCTCAAAACTTATCCACTCACCACTATATATGTCGTCAGGTCCGCCTCCTTTGATCCTTTCCACTTAACTTCCACTGCTCCGATTGTCGACCTCTAATCTCTCTGATCGACGATTTTATCGCTATCGGCATATCAACCCGTCGTTATTCCACTGTCGCTAGACCTTTGGCTTCTCCGATATGCGATAAGCGATTAGATCTGGACCGTCGATCTGATGTCAGATTCGATGGTTGTCGCTTAATCGCAATATCACAATCACTCTATTACAAAGGTCCATTCCAATGTCTTCAAAAGGGAATTCGCCGATGCGACTTAATCCTAGCCGTTGATCTTAATGATCCAATGGCTACTCAAAAACCATCCTTTACTTCTCCACTCAACTCTTTTTACTTGGTTTTTCCGCGTTTCTTCAATTTTCTCTTTGTGGTTCAGTTCTTCTAAAGGTTATGATCCTTCACTATTTCAGTTGCGCCACTCTAATCTGAGTTCAACTCTGCATATTCCTTGATCACCGTCCTCTTGGATCCTTCGAATGGATTCAATGACCCATTACGATTCCTCCAAATCGTTCCTCTCCTTGCGTAGTTCTTCATAATTCTACCTTCTGTTTCCGGTGCTCAACTTCCTCTAAGCTGAACTCCTCTGCGAATTCTCGCTTCGCATCTTCTCTCCAAAGCTTAATATGTCTCTTCACTTGGATTCAAAGACTCTTTTACGATTCCTCTAAATGTTTGATCTTCCGTGCGTTCTACAAAATTCTGCCTGTAAACCTGTTACAGAGCCTACAAATTCATTTGAAATTCATTCATTCAACACTCTTTCAACACTGACATAGTCAGGAATAAATCTCTAAATATATAAATATAGACACACGATTACATTCGAGACTCTGTGTCTCGCACAGGCCTGATCTTCTACTATCAATGGCCTCCCTCTTTTGAATCTTCCCGTAGGCTTACATATATGCCAAGAGTTCTGTTGAACTATCCTGGTTCGACTCCTATATCTACTAAACCGACTCCTAAATCCTCTCGGTCCTCTATGTCCACTTGTAGGTTCAATTAATTCCTAAAGGATCTCCTTAGTTCCTCGAATCATGGAACTGTTTAAGAGTTACATTTGATTTGAACAGTTTTGTCATTACTCCCACTCATGTCCTCATTTATTTGAGAGCACTTACAATTTCCTCTCACACATATAATTAAATCACTTAAAGGCCTAGATATTACATTAACTTGAGACTTAGGAAAACTATTTCCTAAAAATACATGACCCCCTATGTCTATTATTTACAATGATTTTCCCTTTGGTGAATGCTCTTGCATGAGTAGGTGGGGCTACCTCCAATATCCTGTATAATTTAGTACCCAAAGAAATAATAACAGTGTGAAGTCTAGATTCATAAGTATGGTTGTCCTAATAATACATCACAAATTTCAAGAGGAGGGACATCACACAATATTTCATCTGTGAAGGGCTTGATGTTGTAGGGAAGGTGACATTACTAGCTGATGCGAAGATCTCGTCCTTGGTGAAGCCACCCGATGGTGTACAACTACAGATGTGTTATAGTTGGTAGGCCTAGCCGCTTCATGACCTCTATTGAAATGAGGTTCTTTTGGCTCTCGTTGTTGACAATGAACTGCAGTGGAGAACCCTTCACCCACATCCATGAGTGGAATAGGCGCTCCTCCTCTTCTGGATCTTCAGGCTCAATCTTCTGGATCTTGGTGGTGGCCACCATGGCAATGGGCTCCGCATTAATGATTCGCTTCCCTTTGTCATTCCCCTTGTTGGGTTCTGACTCTGAGTCAGAACATACATCGGACTCGGAAGCCTTCAGATCGACCACCAGTGACTGCTTAGCCCGACACTCACTTGTGTTGTGAGTGGAGCTCTTATGGAACTCACACCACTTTCTTATGTCCTTCTTTGTCTTTGTGGTGTTGTTATTTCTTGTGGCTTCGACGGGTTATCCTGGGTCGCCCCACCTTGCCTTTGCCCTTTGCTCTGTAGTTTGGGGGTGCCTTTCCCTTGCTTTGGATTTGTAGATCTAAAGTATCATTTCTTCTGTTTAAGATTCTGCTCAATATTGACAGTGTATTAGTATGGCGTGCCAAGCGAGGAGATGTCCAGGAACTCCATCTAATCGTGGATGTACCTATGTAAGCAGTCGCGGTACTTGAATACCAAATGTTTCTCAGAATCTTTGATACCCAACTTTGTGAAAAGGGTATGAAAAAAATTGGTAAACTTCGGTATGTTGGTCCCTTCCCTATCACAGCGTGGTCCACTTTATGTATTTATCCTCATAGCTCCCGACAAGGTAGTACTGCTCCTTGATGGTATCCCAAAACGAATCCCAAGTGGTTGCGACCGAAAATAGTGAGGTATCAGAGCAGAATTGAAATTAGAGTGAGGAAAGATTTCTGTGAAAGGAAGTTTGCACACAAAAGAAGGTAATGTGCATAAGTTAAATGGATGAATGATAGAGACTACAGTGGGAGATTGTAGCAGTTCCAGCAGAGGCTTGGAGTAGACATGAACAAAGGAAAGAGAAAGCAAGATTGCTTAATGCAAGTTCTGAAGGGAAGAGGACTTGGAGACAAAACATAGAACAATCCATGGTGGAATGGTGAAACAAGATCATGCTGAGATCTTGAAGGTGAGATAATGTGTTCTGTTTTAAATTGAGAATGTGTGTTTATATACTAATGCACAGGCGACAATAAGAGGAGCTGTGAGAGGAGAACCATATGTGTTATTAAAGACAAAGTAAGGAAAACACTCTGATAGAGAAGTGGTAGTGAACCTGAAGAATCCAACAAGAGATTGGGCAGAGAGGATAGCTGAAGTGTTCTCAAGAGAGAGTGAGAGATTGCAGAAGCCTAGAAGGAGCAAAGGTGTTACTCAAGAGGAGGTTCCAGATAGAGGACCGTTCTTACCAAAAGAATGAGTGAGGAGAGCTTAGTGAGGTAAGATTGCAGTGAGGAGGACTAGCTATTGCAGAGGCTTGTTGCAGATGAGTGAGGAGCTCATGAAGAAAGAGGAGAAGAAGATGACTACTGACAGTCATAACAGAGATTCAGACAGAAGCCACAATAGAAGAATGATGAAGAAAGAGGATGCCAAGGCAAATGGCAAGAGGATGAGTCAAGAGGAAATTGACTAGGAGATTGCAGAGTTAAAAGAACAACTCGATGTATTAAGAAGAGTAAATGAAGAAGACCAGAGACTAGGTTGGGTCTTGAGGAAGAAGCTAGTAAAATGGCAAGAAATACAGAGAAGGCTACAACAAATGCAAGTGAAGTGGTTGATGGAAAAACTCAAGGAAATTGAGTTAGAAATGGAAGAGTCCATTTGTGAACCAGAACAAGGAGATATTCTAGGAGAAATTGAAGATGAAGACTTGAAGACTAAAACTTCAAGTGAGGCCAAAGGGTCACATGGTTTTAAAACTGACAATTTGTGTATGTTTTCAGGTGAAACATGTAAAGAAGCACAATTTGCTGATATTGTCATAAAAGAGAAAGAAGACAAGCATAATCTAAATTCTATTTTGGAAGAAGATGAGATAGATAGATCTCATATGCAGTTGGAGAAAGATATCAAGCAACTAAGTGAAGGGCTTGAGAGGATTAAGAAGAGACCATTGAAGAATTTCTGAATCATATGAAGGATTTAGAACAACAAGGAGATATGATGGCTGAACCATCAAGTGAGATCATAGAGTCTTATATTTTTAAAACTGATATTTTGTGTATGATGGCAGATATTGTAGGAGAAAAGAAGCCTTTTGAAGATATCTTCAAAGGAGATGAAGATCTAGAAATAAAAGGTGACAAAGAAAAATTTTCAGAAGAGGAGGAATTTGACTGCATACAGAAGAAAAAGCCTATGGATGAGTCTATAGAAGCTATCATAGAGATGAGGAATCAGGATCTTATTCTAATGAATAATGAAGGAATATTGTCTCAGAAAGGTAATAAAATGAGTTTGATTAATGTTATTGATAAAAAACAAATGCAAGAGAATGTTAATGAAGATGGTGAGACAAGGTTAACTCTGGGAGAAGAGTTACAGAGGGACAGCAAGGTAAAATGTACTGAAGAAGACAGACATCTACTGAAAGATGTTAAGGAAGAAGAAGTCTATGCAAAAGACTTAGCAAAGGGAGAAAGGACATAGGATGATCTATCCATAACAAAGGAAGGTATGGAAAACTGTGTGAAATTTCCAAAATATACTCCAATTGAAGTTATTGAGTTATATAAGAAATTAGAATTTCAAAGAAGGGAGTTGGAAAAACAGAGGATAGATGTTCAAGAAAGATTGCTGAATAAGGAAAATAAAAGAATTGTCATGAATGAAAATCAAGAGAAAGGAGATGGATATGAAAGTTCAGCAGACTGACACTACAAGGAAGGAGTTCACTATAGTGGACAAGGGCAGGAAAACATCATTAGGACAGATGGTGTGGAAGAGAGGCTAATGGACAGTCTCATAAATTCTTTGCAGAGTTCAAATTAGCATACTGATGTGCTAACAAAGGAGGAAGAAACAGAGCAACAAACTGAATTTCTGCCAAAGGAAGATAAGGCACAACAACCTTATGTTTTTTTTATTTTAACAAGTGTTTTGTGAGTGTAGGTTTTGTTGCAATTGCTGGAGGATACCAAATAAAGGTGAAAGAAGAGAATTCTATGGAAGAACTCAATCCATGGAATAGAGAAGTTAAATTGCTGGAGAAAGTGTTGAATAGTCATGATTCAATCATGAAAGAGGGTAAGGATGATAGGGAGGCAACAAACAAAGTTAAGGTCAACAAATCAACCAAGGCAAAGTTAAAGAAAGTAAAGAAGAAGAACAACAGTTTGAAGAAATAGTGGACAACGACAACAACCTGAAGCAAAGAGAAGGAGGAAGAAGTAAGAAACATAATATGGACCAGTCCAAATATGTATTGGAAACAGAGATTGAAAAATGTGGCAAATGATGATGAAGCAGACCAAGTGGAGGAAAATGGTAGCAGCAGGAAGCATGATCAATCAGAGTTTGAACCTGATTGACAAGAAGAAGAAGATGGGGAAAAAGACAACAGAAGTACAACAACAAGGGAACAAAGCATGTGGACAGTTACAAAACAAAGTATGGGATCTAGGAAGACAAAGATCAGAAGAGACATGATCAGGAGATCATGAATATTTTCTACTTGGGAGTCTGATGCAGGAGCATTCACCCAAGGGAAAATCATTGTAAATAGTAGACATAGGGGGTCATGTATTTTTAAGAAATAGTTTTCCTAAGTCTCAAGTTAATGTAATATATAGGCCTTTAAGTGATTTAATTAGATGTGTGAGAGGAAATTGTAAGTGCTCTCGAATAAATGAGGACATGAGTGGGAGTGATGACAAAAGAGTTCAAATCAAATGTAACTCTTAAACAGTTCCATGATTTTAGGAACTAAGGAGACCCTTTAGGAATTAATTGAACCTAGAAGTGGACATAAAGGATCGAGAGGATTTAGGAGTCGGTTCAGTAGATATAGGAGTCGAACCAGGATAGTTCAACATAACTCCTGGCATATATGTAAGCCTACGGGCAGAGTTAAAAGAGGGAGGCCACTGATAGCAGAAGATCAGGCCTGTGCGAGACACAAAGTCTCGAATGTAATCTTGTGCTTGTATTTATATATTCAGAGATTTATTCCTCACTATGTTAGTGTTGAAGGAGTATTGAATGAATGAATTTCATATGAATTCATAGGCTCTGTAATAGGTTTACAGGCAGAATTTTGTAGAACTCACGGAAGAGCAAACGATTCACAGGAACTGTAAAAGGGTCTTTGAATCCAAGTGAAGAGATAGAGTAAGCTCTGGAGAGCAGATGTGAAGTGAGAATTCACAGAGGAGTTCAGCTTAGAGGAAGTTGAGCAGCAGAAACAGAAGGCAGAATTTTGAAGAACTACACAAGGAGAGGAACGGTTCGGAGGAATCGTAATGGGTCATTGAATCCATTCAAAGGATCCAAGAGGATAGTGATCAAGGAATATGCAGAGTTGAACTCAGATTAGAGTGGCGCAGCTGAAACAGTGAAGGATCAGAACCTTTAGAAGAACCGAACCACAAAGAGAAAATTGAAGAAAAGAGGAAAAACGAAGTAAAAAGAGTTGGGCGGAGAAGTAAAGGATGGTTTCTCAGCAGTCGTTGGATCATTAAGATCAACGACTAGGATTAATTTGCATCGACAGATTCCCTTTTGAAGACATCAGAATGGACCTTTCTAATAGAGCGATTGCGATATTGCGATTAAGTAATAGCCGTCAGATCTGACATTAGATCGACAGTCCAGATCTGATCGCTTATCGCATATCGGAGAAGCCAAAGGTCTAGCGGCGACAGTGGAATAGCGACGGGCCGATACACCGATAACAATAAAATCAACGATCAAAGAGATTGGACGTCGACAATCAAAGCAGTGGAAGTTAAGTGGAAAGGATCAAAGGAGGCGGACCTGATGACATATATAGTGGCGAGTGGATAAGTCTTGAGATTCAATAGATGTGTTCGAAGCGAGTTTTTCCCATTATTCCATTATATTTGCGTTAAAGTGATGCGGCCCGATAGCAAGGGGAAATCACATATCAGAAGGTGGTGAAGCGCATGCGCATATATGACGTGTGCAGAACCCGATTGCAACTGCGTTAGAGGTAGCCTCGATATGTGTGCAATGACCTTTGAAGGGTGGAAATGTATGTTTATGTGTGTATTTTCCTTTGTAAATCGATTATAAAGGGATTTAACGCCAATAGAGCATTTTATGCGATAAACATATGTTAGCCAAGGTGTAAAAGGAGAAGGCTATATATATGCGGCCTAAGAGCTTAAGCTAAGGTTTTTGGGAGTAAATGAGTCCCGATAGGAGGGTTTTAATTCATAATAGAAGGATTTAGATCAATGGAGGCTTGAGGATTAGTTTAAGTCCTGATAGAAGGTTTTGGCGGGATGATTGGTTCTGATAACAAAGGAACTATATAAGAGGGCCTTAACCATGGTATGATTGAAAAATTGACTCCTTTGTGAGTCAATTACCTGGGACATATGTATTTATGCATATTGTGGGTATGTGCGGGGGTAACCCGACATCACCTACCACCATCTCTTTAATCTCTGCTAAGTAATGCATTAAGGTCATCTCCCAGACAGGGAAATTTGTTTTCTTTCTGATTCGCTCTCAACGTAAGGGGAAGGTCGTGGCCACATCCATGGCCCCTAGGAAGGGTTCCTCCAAGTAGCAGAAGCAAGTGGATACTATCATGGAAGAATACAAGGACATCTTCTCCTCACCCACAGGGGTACCCTTGCATTGTTAGGTCAAGCATTCAATCGATCTTACTCCCGGAGCACCTATACCCAACGAGCCGATATATCATTGCTCCATTATGGAAAAGGAAGAGATCAAGCGACAAATCCAGGAGTTGTTGCAAAAAGGGCACATCCGACCAAGTTACTCGCCTTGGCCTGATTGTACTTGTACAAAAGAAGGATGGGACCTGGAGGATTTGCATTGATTATCAGGCATTAAACAAAATCACTATCAGGAATAGGCATCCAATCCCACATATTGATGACCTGCTAAACCAACTCAAGGGGGCCAAGTATTTCACCATGATCAGTCTAAAGTCTGGTTATCCCCAGGTTCCAATAGAACCCACAAATGTAGGGAAGATCGCCTTTAAATCCAAGGAATGCATTTTTGAATGGTTGGTTATGCCCTTTGGGTTGACAAATTCCCCTGCTACTTTTATGAGGCTAATGGATGACATCTTGTGACCCTTCACCAACTCGTACGTGGTGGTTTATCTGGACAACATCCTTATCTTCAGTAAGAGTTGGGAAGAACACTTGTAACACATTCAGTAGGTCCATCAAACCCTTCAACAACACAAAATGTGTGCCAACTTGGATAAATGCACCTTTGGCATGAGCTAAGTCCAATACTTGGGTTACATCATAGATGAGTGTGGCGTGCATGTGGACTTGACTAAGATCCAAGTCATTCAGGATTAGCCATCCCTGACCACTCTAATAGAGCTTTGCAGCTTTTTGGGCCTTGCAAATTTTGATCGGAGGTTCGTGTTGGGATTCTCCCATATTACTTGGCCATTGAGTTAGATTACTAAGGGTGCGGTGAAAGCAAAGTTTTCCTGCTTCAAGTCCCCAACATAGGGTGTTTGTTGAGTTGAAGCACCGCCTGTGCTCTACACCACTACTCGCCCTGTCAAACCTGCAACAACCATTTAAAATCGAGACAGACACCTTAGAATATGTTATTCGTGTAGTTCTCACCCAACACGAGCATCTAGTGGCCTATCAAAGTGAGACACTTTCTGGTACAATTCAGAAGTACCCCACCTATGATAAAGAGATTTATTCCATTGTGTAGGCTTGTCGACTGTGGAAGCACTACATTCTAGGGAAGGAGACAGTCATCCACACTGACCTCTTCATTTTATACAGACATAGGAGAAGTTGTAGAATGAAATTTATTAGAAGTGATCTACATATCTGCAACAATTCCACTTGAACATTAAATACAAAAATGGCAGCACCAATCATGTTGCAGATTACTTCAACAGATCCATAGTTGTAGCACTAACTATTGTTCTCAACTCTTGTGGTCATAAGGCCTCTAGATGGCCGCAACTATACAAAAACGATACAAAGTTCACCTCCACATGCCAGATGCTAGTAGACGGAAAGCAAGTTCTTGATTTCTACCTCCGGGTCACATTATTATGCTACATGGGCCACCTTTGTGTTCCTTCAAGTGAGCGTGCCAAGATAATTTGGGAGGCGTACTATAGTCAGGTCGTAGAACACTTTGGTGTGGAGAAAACTATGGTTTTACTACAAAAGTACTTTTATTGGCCCAAACTCTGACTGAATGTTGGGAAATATATCAGATCCTGCACTACCTGTGCCATCGTAAAGCCAACCATCAAGAAGCAAGGCCTGTACACTCCTCTGCCTACTCCCAGCCAGCCATGGGAATCCATCTCCATGGACTATATTTCTAACCTCCATTCTACCAAGCATGGTAATGACTATGTATTTGTGGTCGTGGACAAATTTTCTAAGATGGCTATATTGGCGGCTTGCAAGAAGAGTATCACCGTAGAGGACACTGCTAAACTCTTCTTTGAATGAGTATGAGTACATTTTGGGATCATGTAGACCATTATATTAGATAGAGATAGAAGGTTCCTGAGCACATTCTGGTCAAGCCATTGGACACTATTGGACACCAAGCTCACAAAGTCGACTACCTTCCATCCGCAGACTTATGGCCAAATAGAGGTCGTCAATAGGATGATAGTGCACATACTCCACATGTACAACTCTAAGCATCCTGGAACCTGGGATGAGAGTCTTTCATACTTACAACAAAGTTATAATAGAGATATCCATAGCTTGACTGGTCGCATTCCCTGTCAAGTGGGTCCAGGATTTCAACCATTATGTTTGATTGATGTTGTCATGCCTCACGTGACTACACAAACAAAATCAACACATGTATTGTCCGAGGTTGATAAAGTAACCAAATTTATTGAACACATCCAAAACATCCATCAGCGGGTTCATGACATACTGGAGAAGTCAAATGCCAAGTACAAGCAGTGACATGATCAACATTGGGTGCCACACAAGTTTCAGGTGGGTGACGAAGTTTGGTTACATTTGCAGAAAGAATGCCTTACCAAAGCCCATCAGAAACTTAGGCCACTTAGATATGGTCCTTACACCATTACCAAGGCTGTGGGAGACAATGATTTTGAGCTCAACATTCCCCCATTCCTTGGCCTACACCCAATGTTTAATGTGGATTGCCTTTGGCCATACTTCTCATCATTACTAGACACATTAGGCATTGAAAAACAACTCACACAAACATAGTTGAACCCGGACTGCAGGGAACATGCCACAATTGATCGGATTATGGATACACAAGTTAACAACACTTGCCAGCAGAAGATCCAACTATATCGAGTTGTCAAAGTTGGCCAACTTCTGCACCAAGGCAAGTGGCTCACCAGGGGCCAGGTTCAGCATAAATTTCCTCACCTCATAGAGGCTCTGCATGCAATGGGGACCTTTGCTTCCTAAGGGTAGAGGAATGATCTAGGTGGATATTGGTGGCCACCCACCTATTCCACCTATATCTCCAGTTAGTTTCATTTGTTTCCTTGTCTATTTCAACATTTACTATTTTTAGTAGTTTTTCGGGTCCCAAACTTCTGGAGTATCTTTAACCCTAAACGATGTTTTTTTTTGAGGTTTGTCGTAGGCTCATAGCCATAGGTAGGGGCCTACGAAAAAAAATTGTAGTACTCAAAGAGACCTTTACAACAAGGTATCTTATGCGCCAAACAGAGATAATATGACCAAGTTATGACCTAGAGAAGTTGGCTGCCCAACTAACCCCAATGAGACTCACAAACTCTTGGTGTTACATCTCCTGGGGTTAGGGTTTGGATTGTTTAGGGTTTTCTCATGTTTTTCAATAATAAATAGGCCCTTGAGCCTCATTATAATACAATTCAAGGCATGTAGCCTCCACATCTCTTCTTAGAGATAAGCTACCATCACCCAAGATAGTCTTATTTCCATTATGTTTGTAAGCATATTTCAGTATTTGATATTAATGAAATGAAATGTTATTTTTGTTGCATATTTGTGTTTATGGTTATATCTATAATTTTTTTCGTTCCTGTTTAAATTCGGATCATACAAGAAAGAAATAACAAATGTTTAATGAAAGGTATGGGCCACGTTGTCTCGAAGATTGGCTTGCGTAGACCACTCAAGAAAAGATAGAACCATCATGGTAGAGAGGAGGGGGGACATTCTTAAGGGACATTTTCTCGCACACACCCTAAGGAAGAAGGGGGACACTCCATTCAGTTACTACAAATAACGATGGGAGGATCAGGAGAGACGAGCACTCTCTCTCATGCACGGGAGAGAGGTATATAGAGAAGGCAAGGGTTAGAATTACACTATAAGAATTTAGAGCCAAAGAGGAGACGTTGAGGTAAAATAGGTGGCTGGGATGCTCCTCAAGGTCAAGCACATTTTGAGGATCAAGAGAATTCAAGAGAAGAGAAGATTTGATGATAGCCAACTTAAAAACCCATGGGATTCCTAACTAATAATCACAAAGCAGTGGTAGTGCCTTATAGGGATGTGTTGAAGGCTCGAAAATCTATACCTACAACATTATAAAGGAGATCACCTGGTCGGGAACTTAGAGCAGCTCCTTTTCCATTGAAATGGTGGTTCCGAGTGGTTAAACTAGGTCTAGTTACCTTCTTTCTATCTCCATTGGCTAAAAATATAACTTTCACCTACCAATAGAGAAGAGACATGAGATCAACCCTCTTGCTGATCAGGGAAGAAAGTGATCCTTAAGCTGATATGGGGCTCAACCAAGCCACTACTAAATTTTGCCTCTTTAATAAGAGGACTTCTAGGGATGTAGAATTAAATCTAAATGCTAATTAATCCTAAAATGCAAGCAAAAGGAAATAAATCCTAAGCCTATCTCAATTAGGAAGATGTAGATTTAACCTAACCGAGAGTAAAGTATTTAAATGATGGAGATTTAAATATGTTTGGATTAAAATGAATATGAGGCTAATGAAGTAATTCAATTAACTGATATTATGGATACCAAAATACATTACGTTCAGAGATCTATTAAGGGAAATAATTAATCAACAACATTTAAGAAGTAGTTCACAAAATGATTATGATTATTAAATCAGTAAATCAAATGATTAAACAATAATATAAGGAAATAGTTCACAAAATATTACTGTTTGTTAAATCAGCATTAAAAGACTGATTTCTGAGTAAATCGTTACTCAGAATTTGTAGTTTAGTACACAAGAGCATAGATAAATAACAACATATTATAAGACAAATTACTCATATCAACAATGGTGCACAAATATGAATAAAACGACACATTTATGCTATCATAAAATGAAACAAGTATTAAAACAATAATATTTTAAATACCAATTTATTGAAATCGTTTCTCTCGCTCTGATCTCCAACAACCATTTACAATGCTTGAACTTTTGTTGTTAAAACAAGAGCTGCAATAGTGCAAGCTCTGCTCTCCATACATAATTTAGAATACAAAAGAAAAATCACAATAATCCCCAGATCTGAGTTTGATCCTCTCTCTATGTACAACTTGAAATCCCTATTACAATAGTGCTTTAAGCATTACAAAATTGCAGAAGAGAGAAGCCTTTTGCTCATTCTACAAACTAATATTTATAATTTACAAAAATAATTCCAAATAGGAGAGCTGTTGAAGAGTAATTTTGCTCCAACAATTTTCATTGGTCCACATTCATTTTCTTCTATTATTGGAGCAATTCCATTGATTGAAATTTTATTTTCCTCATCTCTTCAACTGTTTTTTTGTCAAAGCCAATCAAAATTCAATTAAAATACAAATACAAATTAAAATACCAAATCTAGACATAGAATAAATCCAATCAAAACTTAATTTAATAAATAAATAAATAAAATAACATCTAAGCTTTCTATTGATTCCTATACAGATCTAATTGGTCAAGGAGAACATAGTTGAATAGATCTGCGTTCAGTAGAGGATATCAACAAATGAAAGTGCAAAAAATTAAGATAAGAAAATTAATTTTGTTTAAAAATCTGGGGCTTGATCTCCTGCTTAATTTTAGACTCATTAACTGATTTATTCTGATTATGAAACCATTTCAGAAATATTCTCCATGATTTTATCTATCCAACGAGCTATATTGGGCCTCATTTGGCCAAGTAAAACTCAGGTTATGAGCTTCCAAAGTTAAGGAGTCAAAACTACGAGAATTCTCGAAAATTTGTTGCCTAAGCCAAACATTAAAATCTAGTCATGAATTAAATTACAATTATTCCTTAATTAATATTAATTTTATTTTAATTATTAAATTATTATTAATTCAATTAATTATAACAAAATCTAATTAATCAAATTAAATTAACTTAAAAAAATAATTAAATATATATTTTATTTAATTATATAAAATTATAATATAATATAATATATTATAAAAAATATACTACAAATTATATTAAAAACATAATATATCAAACCTCATAACCAAAACAATCATCTTCATGATATAACTCACCTCATATACAAATCAACCCATATACGTGGGCATGAGGGCTAATGGAGGAGGGAGGGTGAGGTGGAGTGGAGTGGAGTGTGAGGTTAACATGTAGCAAGTGCGGGAGTTATAAGGAGGCGGGTGAACCTTAGGTTAAGAATTGTTGGGTTGTGTTATATTTTTTCCACGAATAGCTCCCCTAGTTAACCAGGGATTAGAGGGGCGGGGGCGGAGCGCCCCCTTTGTTGCGCCAACTGTGCAGGGGGGGGGCAGCAGTCCCCTCTATACGGGGGGTTTGAAGGGATGGTCAGCCTCACTCTATGGGGTCCGGGGCAGCGCGCCAGGGAATTTTTTTTTTTGGACCCTATATTATGTGGACAGACCTACCTATGGTTTTCACACATAGTTTTGGGTGCGATGATTTTCAATCCATGGTATTTGATGCTTCGACATGTATATATATGTATTGTAACATTGAAAGGAACATAATGAAAAATCAATCTGGTAGTCCCAATTTTGGGATCCAAGGGAAAATCTCTGTGTATATTTGTTTTTTTTGTTATGTTCTCGCTATTGTTTATTTTTTGTGTTTTAGAATCCGTATGCAGGTAATTTCTGTATGGAGTTAAAACCTACAAGAATAAATTGGCAAACACATAAAAACTAAAATCTAAGATCAACAATTATGAAATATCATAGTTTTTTAAAAGTGCGCAATATAAAATTGCCCATACGCCGATGTTCCGATATCAGAACATCAGAGCTTTTCAAAATCGGGATTTTAAAATCAAAGGTTTTAAATCAGGATTACAAAATCGTTGGTTTCAAATTTGGGTTTCAAAATCGGAGGTTTCAAAATCAGAACTTTTAAAATCGGAAGTTTTTATTTCAGAAGGGAGGAGGTGTGGTGAAGTGGGGTCCACGTGGAGTTAAAAATTCTACGAAATTAACTACAACCACTTTTCTATTTTAAGTTTTCGGGTTTGGTAAGTTCTTTTAAAATTAGAAACTGGAATAAATTACCGATATCTTGAAAATGCATTATTTTAACTGTTCTATAATTTGGCTAGGCATTTTGTAGGACCGTTAGTGAAAAAGGAAGAAATTAGCAAAAATTAACTAGAGATTAATATTTATAATGAACTACTATTTTAATTACAAAATTTAAAATATTATACATTTTGTACATTTTTTAACTCGGGCGGTAAAAATCGTCGATTTTCAGATGAGCACCATTTGCAAATCATGTAACTAAATGAGACAGAACAAGTATCAATGGAAAGCTTGCTAAAAGTTGAATTCAATGAAACAATCAAAACATGAATCCAAAGAAAGTGAAAAAATTACAAAATTGTAGGACACTTAACCAAAAGAAAATAATAAAAATGTGACTTAGCCAAAAATCAAAGGAAATGGTCCCCATTATTTGAAATAAATAAGCCAAAAATGGGGGTGTTGGGTTTTCCCTACAATATTGGTGACACACTGGGAAGAACCAGTTATTTATGGTTAAAGATAATGAACTTTAATTTACCCAAAGGTTAAAAATAATCTAGTTCACGAAATTGTCTAACAATAGAACATTTCCATGGGTCCCACATAAATAGATTAAGCAATAGGAGTTTGAAAAGATAAGTATTTGAAAGCAAACTTGAGTAAAAGTCATGAATCCAAATTTGGGGAAAATTTATTTTAATATTACCTCATATGACAAATAGAAGAAGGTACAGATAGGAGTTTTTTGATAAAGCATATATCCATTGTTATGAATGGTCTCTGACATCACTTCGCTGCCAGCGAGCCTGAACAATACCTCGACAAAGTTGTCGTTTATGCCATACAAGCCTAGCCCCGTTTCCAATGAGCGTCTATAGCTCTGACGGGTTTACTTGTATTTCGCATGCTTCTTCTTTTAATCACCCTTTTGATAAACACATTTTTGAGCTTTTAGTTTATGATTTATTTGAGTGAAAGAGGTGGGATGGCAGTAGAGACTTACGTTAATGGGTATAATACTTTCATAATGTTGACTCGAAATTCTTTCCCCGTGGCTATCCATCAGAGGCTTTTATAAAGTGGAGGGGTGGGAGGGATCTATTGAGTTAAACTCAAATCAATTCTTTCCTTGAAAAGGTAAACCATATCACTTAGAAATGATGTGTATTCCTCCATAAAAAAGATTTAAAGCAAGAGGGATTTATGGTTCCATAAAGATATACCTTTAATGATAAATGAAATTCACTGAAATAGAAAGAGTAAAGATTTACCGTGTACGCCAGCCACTGTTGAGTGAAGAAAAGGTCTTCCACATTAACCATGGCGAAGTTACTAAAATCAAACCAAAATCGAAAGCAAAAGGAAAAGGACTCCAAACTGAAGTTAAAAAAAAAAATCAGCATACTCAAAAAATGTAAAAAAAAATGACGAAAGTAAAAGCTAAAAAGAAAAATCTTAAATTTAAAAGATAAACCGCAACAAGACTGCTTATACGAATGTCTCAACAAAATAACTAAAAGAAGATAATCATGTGAATGTTTTTATCTTTTGTTGGGAATCTAGTAAATTTTGTCATGCAAAGTTATAAGTGATTATGCTTTTGAAATTGAAGGGTGAATAGCAGTGATGAGAGATAATAAGCTTAATGAGAAGTCTCCGCCTGTTGCAAATTTTGTCGTTTCAAAGTAACATCTGCATGAAAGCATCTTAACCGTTTTCTGATAAAAGTAATGCTTTAGAAACAGACTAAAGGTTCATAAACTCCCCAGTTTAGCTGTTTCAATGATGATCATTACTGCTTCTCCCAAAAACTTGAAAGCAAACCAAACAAAGGAGAATGAGCTCCAAATTTGATCTGCTAGAGGCGTGAAAAGTTTATGAAGCACTGCAAAATAGAGTCTTATAAAACTAAAAACAGAACTGAAACCAAAAGTAAGGAAATGAATGAAAGTGCGCGTATGAAACTTACCATTAGAGAATTTCATTTAATCTTACTTGAGAGATATCATCTTCTCCAATAAAACCTAACTTCTTCCTTTAATTAGAATTAAAAGCATGAAGAAGCTGAATTAACGGAAATCTTATTGACCCAAAATCATCATTTATTAAATATAAACTAAAGCAAGCGGTGAATTAAAAATAAAACAATGTTTCATGTCCAAGGAATATGAATTAAACCAAATTCATCAAAAAAGAGAATGAAGATATGTTTTTTTATGAATTGGAGCAATGATTGTTCTCTTTGTTTTTTCTTTCAAAATTTTTTATTAGCCCCAAAATATTAAAATTGATTCAAAATCCAAATAATGTATCATTTATGTATATGAAGAGGACTTGAATATTTATATGAAAAAATTAAATAAAAGAGAATTAACACATGAATTAACCGTGGTCCATTACCTTTACCTGTGCCAAATTCCTTATTAGAGAAGCAGATTACCAAGAAGATTAAAAGAGGCCCATGTGCACATACACCATGAAAAATGCATATCCCTATAGTTACAAATTTATCCAGAAGAATGAATACTTAGATTTGATGAAATTATGATTGAAACACATCCAAGCTTTCGACCACTATGATAACATAAAAGTAACATGTATATACAAAGATAATCAAATAAGACTTCATGTGAACATAATGAAAGATCAGAATGAATTGATGAGAGACTTATGAAGATTCTTAACTCGATATTTTGAAGTTATGAGTTTCCGAGAGAATCAAAGTGAAAGGTAAGAGCTTAAGTCTTCCAAAAATTCTTAATGATCAAAACTCCGATAAACAAAATCCTTGCGTCATAACATTTCCGACGACATTTGTTTTTGGAAGTTTAATTAAATTTCACCTTCCGATACAAGAAGTCCTGGTATTTAGAATATTAAAGGGAAGCAAGATCTTGGAACAAAAGTTTTTTTATGTAACTTTTACAAACAAAACTTACGATATTGATCATGTCCAATAACGAATGCTTGTTAAATGTATAATGCGGGAACAATTCCATTTCTAGTACATCAAACATTCATGTATTAGAGGTAAAAGTCTCGTAAGACTTTATAAAGTAGTTCTAATGACTTTCATTCTGATGATGAGATAACTTCAAGTTTTGTAAAAATAATTACAAGAGCACTTACATTTACATGTAAAATAAGTTTCTAAGGAAAGGAGTTCGAGATTTAATAAATATGAGAGTAAATTGGGTTTCAAAGATCTCGAAAACCTTATCTGAAACCAAAATCAACTTGCAAAATTCTGAGACCACAAAATTCCAATGAAGACAAAAAAATAGGGGTCATTTACTTTACTAAGTAAGATGGACATGATAGTGAAGGAAAATGAAATGCGAATCTAAGAGAGTTAGGTCTCATAATTCATTTTAAATGCTTCCGATATAATACAAACCCAAGAATCCAATAAGCCAACAATTGTGAAATTCTGAGGAAAGATCTTGAAAAAATGAAAAGCAAAGGATCGGGATTCCAAAATTCACCAATTAAAGGCTCTGAGTCTCTTCGGAAGAAAGGAATATCACTAAAGGGAAAACAATATGAATGAGTGCGATGCAATGTTTCAACTTAAATTGAGTAAGATTTGGAACAAGCATAGATAAAATGATGGATAAGATCATTCACTGCAAGTGTTTTGTGTGAATTTTCCTTCGTTTGTAGAAAATCCGAGCAAAAAAGAGTGTAAGCATTTCATTTCGGCTACACCAATGAGAGGCAAAATATGATTATTGACTCATATTGCTAAATGTAAAAAAAATGTATTCATGTGGGTCTGCATGCATGAGCATATCAGAAGAAAAATATCGGTGAAATCCTATGGATGTATCTTTGAAACATCGATATTATTACCTTCCGATAGGATTTTATTATGTAACGACTAAAAATATGAGCGAGAATGGATATCGGAGGTCCTGTATCGGAGATTTGATATCGGGGGTGTGAAAGAGTAATAGCCGATTGGAGGCCCCGATATGAAAGTTCTGATATGGATAGCGGGAATTTCATCGGAGAACAGAGGATTGCGAATATCGGCGATTGGAGAATCAGAGATATGTGGATATCACAGTATCAACAAAGTCATCTATTAGAGGATGAGCGTGATAGGAGATCAGAGATCGGAGGATTAGGATATTGGAGAATGACAATATGAGGATATCGGAGATCAATGATATGAGGATATCAGATTATAGGCGAAAAGAGATATCGAAGGATCAGAGGATTGAGATATCAGAGTATTTTGAGTGATGCTTATTTGAAAAGTTCCAATATTCAGAAGGGTCGATATGCTATGTGGAAATTTTGTGGGGTTAGGCATTTTATTATTATATTCGTAAAAAAGCGCTTAGCTCAACTTTGCTTTTTAACAAAAAGCCCCTTTAATAGTTATATTAATTATCGGAAATATTAGATCAAAGAATAATTTTAACGGAACTTTCGAATGAGGAGAGTTACGATATTATAATGCTTCGATATGAATCTTCCGGCACTATATTAAAGGCCTATTTGGGTTCTAATGACTAGAGGCAAAATTAAAGAATCCTCAAATTCTGACGAAAAAACAAATACTTCCCTTGTCATGTTGCAAATTTAGAAATGGTTGGTTGCTTGCTTATCTCAAGGCTCCAAAATTAAGACAATTAAGACCTGCAAAAGAAACAAATCAAAAATTAGTAAACTATTAAAAAGAGAAACTAACAATAGATGAAGATGAACTTGTAAAATGCATACCTAGAAGAATATTGATTGTAAATTTACTTCTTGAATCTTCATTTGTCCCATGTATTTCTCAAAATTCGTATATGTTTAACATCATATGCTTATTCAATCTAAAATGCTAAGTAATGAATTTTCAAATCGCAGCCACCTCAAATTTTCATTAGAGGACCAAAGTGGTGAAAATGAGCTTTTAGAAGTACTTGTGAATCGAAGATTGCCAACCCATAGCAATTTCTTACAATTTCTTCATATATGATCAATGTGATGAAGTTTTGCAAAAACAAGACAATCAAGTGCTTGCAAAAGTGTGTATGATCTAACTATATAAGAAATTAAATATGTTCTAAGCCACTTTGCTAAAAAAATGAAAAGGGATGCCAAGACAAACTTGGATTCATTACTTGCTTATTAAAAATGTGAAATAATCAAATAAATGAAAACGGAAAAAGAATGTAATCTAAATTAATCTATTCCTAATTGCTAAATGAATGGAAGGAAATATGACTAGGTATAGTCATACTTCCAATGTAACCATGCAAGCATTTTGTTTCCTATATGTATGTACAGATCAAACATCAATAACAAAAATACAAATATAATTAAACTAATTGAACTAAATCCGAATGCAAATTGTACATTTATTGTTAATATATCTACATGAAGCAACTTATTTACAATCACCTTCTCTTGAAATGTCATTTCCAGCTGAATTTCAATTGGATCATAGAAATCTGGATGGATTTCGATTAATGATTGGGAGAGGTTCAAAAGAGGGGATAGCATGCCAATTAGTGGGAATGCATTTTTAAATACAATGGTCTGCAAAAATTTGTCTGTTTTGTGTACATATGTTAAATTATTAATAATCTTTCGTGAAGGAAAAATTTCCAAATGTATTTCAAATGGGTCTATGAAATATGGATTGAACTGTGATAGATTCAATGAAAGACTATTATTTGAATTAGATTGTTGGTCATATTGTGAAAATACACTCTCTTGTTGGTACTTCTTTTGAGAAGAAAGAAGCAAGTGATAAACTATGGACATCAATTGTAATTAGAAGAGCAATAACTTTTGATGTTCATGATTATGATTAGAAACTTCATCTTCCCTTCCAGGTAATGCATTAATTGAATGTTCAATATTGAATTACTCAATATGTCAGCATAAGACATCTAAAAACTGAGAAATGAAAACATAAAACAAATCTGAAAACAACCAAAATGGATGAAGGAAAAATAACAAAATTAAGTTGTAGTTAGCACTATTATCACAACTAGTGTTACAACACAATTGGATTGATTTAAAACAATTTCCACCTGGCGAAAATAATAAAACAAGAAAGATCATTAACATTGACTTGTGGAAGAGGAAAGGATTCTGGACTAAGAACAAGTGTAAGAGCTTGATGACCATATGAATCGTAAATTGGAAAAGACTCATGAATGTTGAAATCATGAAGATAATTTTTTGCTTGAGAATGAGAATAAGTCGGAACAATTTGTGAGTTAGAGTGTTCTTCATTCCCACATATGATTGATTTTTTATCATTGGAATTTAGTTGACCAGAAGATTTTTCAACATTCTCAATGTCAAAATAATTATCATAAATAACTTCATGAAATTCATTGAAATTTTCTTCATTCCCATATGACAAAGTCAAAACAAGAAGGAAAATTAAGCTTAGGTTCATCAATGTTGGAAGAATGATCAATAAATAATTCTTATCCTGATAAAAGCTAATAGGGAATTTATTTGGATTAACCTCTTTTCTTTCTAGAACAATGTTCTTGCAACGAAAAGGCAAATTACTATCCGCAAAAATATCAGGATAAAGGGAAAAATGTGAATTTGAAGAAATGAATCTGAAATGTTCTATGTTTGCATTTTCTTCATTACAAATTTCAAATTTAAGATCATTCAATTGACTAACCGTACTTTCTTGAAAAATATTGTTTGGCTGCCCTAAATTTTGTACTTGATCAACATGATCAAATTCATAAATTTATGTTGCAGATTGCATATTATTGAAAACTTGCACAATGATTTTCTAATTTAAAGGCAGTCTTTTCTCCAAGATTGCTGCTAGTATGTTCTTGCATTTGAATAGTAAAATTTTCCAAGTTTTGTGATTAAGATTCACTAACATATGAAGGTGAATCAAGTTCATTATTAATACCATATGAGGAGTGCACTAAATGAAGGAATTGATCGTACATGATAGAGGCAACTTCATCATGATTAGTTTGCACCTCTGTTAATAATATTTGAAGAGGATCGATCAAAGCTTGTAATAATTCCATGTGGATTGTGAATGGGAGGAAGAGATTAAATATATTCAAACCAATCTAATAATTCATCTCCTGAAGGTTTATTTTCAATTTTAAATCTCAAACAATTTAAATGAAATCTAATGGTAAAATCAATAAAAGATTCATTTTCGAACGTTCATATATCTTCAATTTCGTCACATACCTGTTCGTAGTCATAACTGTCAAATTCACAAAGGAACATTGTAAGAAATTGATCCTAGTTGTGAATTGAGGCAACTGGAGGCGATTGACACCAGTTTCTGGCTTTTCCCAAGAATGTAAGAGTAAAAATCTTGCATAAAATATCTTCATCAATTCCTTGAAAATCAGAATTTGTAAATTTTTGAATAACTTGAAAGGCACGATTAAAAATAGAAGCATTCCTCTTACCATTAAACTTTACTTGAGACAAGAGTCTTACTACTTTTGGTGGAGTATTGGCGTATGCACGTCTAGAAATACAAGTCCAAATTGGAAGTTTAAGAGGAGCCATTGTGAAAAATAAAACTTTAGAATACAAAAACTCCAAAAGATAACAAGCCTTCAAACCCTCCTTCTAATGCCAAAAATGTTGAAGGCTTGAAAATATCTGCCTACAACATTGTAAAGGAGACCAGCCGGCTAGGAACTTAGAGCAACTCATTTACCTTGTCTCTGACTGGTGGTTCTGACTGGTTAAACTAGGTCCAGTTACCTTGTCTCTATCTCCACTGGATAAAAATATAACTTTCACCTACCAATAGAGAAGAGACATCAGATCAACCTTCTTGCTAATCAGGAAAGAAAGCGATCCTTAAGCTGATCTTGGGCTTTGTTATCACCCAAAAATTCTCTAAACTTAGACAGTTTACATTTGTTCCTAAGTCATAGCGTTAGATAGCGGTTAAGTCATTTTTATGTTTTTAGAGTCTAAGCATAGGGTTGGAGACTTTTTGGCCCAGATGCTGCTTTATGTGAAGGAATACAATCAGTAATGCAGAGAGGTTTTCTTGAACAAAACTGAGTTTAGATAGAGTTTAATCCTTTCTTGATCTATATGTTATTTTAATTACTTGCAGTAGATCTTATTGTTAATACTCAGAATTCATAATCTAATGCTCTGACTTCCTTTAACAATAAGATGATTGTGTTTTATCTTTGAACCACGAGCACTAGATTACATTGCTATTATTCAAAATTCACAACCATGTGCTCTGATTTCTTTTAGTAATGGAATGATTGTGTTGAATAGTAGATCTCATTGCTATTACTTAGAATTCATAATATTATGCTCTAACTTCCTTTAGTAATGAGATGATTGTGTTTTTTCTGAATCTTGTGAGTAAACCACCTTTGAACCATCAGTAGTAGATTTCATTACTATTACTCATAATTCATAACCCTATGCTCTGAATTCCTTTATTAATGGAATGACTCTTTTGACCTATGTTATTGAGTGAATTGTATTTGTTTAAAAACCTTATTTGTCTCAGCTTTCATGTCAAGAAACCTTGCCACTAAATTTATTGACTTGTTTACTCCATAGCCCAATGGTAGCAAGCCTTCATCTTTTCAATCTACAAACACACAAAACCAAGATAGAGTTAGTCATCTATATTATCATTAATCAATATCATTCACCCTTGAGAGAGCCCTCTCAGGCTGTGGAGGGTAAGCCTTAGCTAAAAGATTGGTTTGAAATAGTTACTCAGAGTCTGCTTGGTTAGCAGCCTATCAAGGTTGGATTTTGTGATAACAAGCTCAGCCAAGCCGCTTCTAAATTTTTCCTCTTTGATAAGAGGACTTCTAGGGATGTATAATTAAATCTAAATGCTAATTAATCCTAAAATGCAAGCAAAAGGAAATAAATCCCAAGCCTATCTCGATTAGGAAGATGTATATCTAACCTAAACGAGAGCAAAATATTTAAATGATTGAGATTTAAATATGTTTGGCTTAAAATTAATATCAAGCTAATGAAATATTTTAATTAATTGATATTATGTTTACCAAAACACATTATGTTCAAAGATCTATTAATATAAATAATTAATCAACAACATTTAAGAAGTAGTTCACAAAACGATGATGATGATTAAATCAGTAACTCAAATGATTAACCAATAATATAAGGAAATAGTTCACAAAATATTACTATTTGTTAAATCATAATTAAAAGACTGATTTCTGAGTAAACAGTTACTGAGAATTTGTAGTTCAGCGCACAAGAGCAGAGATAAATAACAACATATTATAATGCAAATTACCTACAACGACAATAGTGCACAAATATGAATAAAATGACACATTTATGCTATTATAAAATGAAACTGGTATTAAAACAATAGTATTTTAAATACCAATTTATTGAAACTATTTCTCTTGCTTTGATCTCCAACAACCCTTTACAATGCTTGAACTTCTGCTGTTAAAACAAGAGTTGCAATAGTGCAAGATCCGCTCTCCATACATAATTCAGAATGCAAAAGAAAAATCTCAATAATCCCCATATCTGAGTTTGATCCTCTCTCTACCTACACCTTGAAATCCCTATTACAATAGTGCTTTAAGCATTACAAAATTGCAGAAGAGAGAAGCCCTTTGCTCATTCTACAAACTAATATTTATAATTTACAAAAAGAATTCCAAATAGGAGAGTTATTGAAGAATAATTATGCTCCAAAAATTTTCATTGGTCCAAATTCCTTTTATTATACTGATGGAGCAATCCCACTCATTGAAAATTTCTTTTCCTCATCTCTTCAACTATTTTTCTGTCAAAACCAATCAAAATTCAATTAAAATTAAAATTAAAATATCAAATCTGGACATAAAATATTTCCAATCAAAACTTAATTAAATAAATAAATAAATAAACATTTGAGTTTTCTATTGATTCCTGTAAAGATCTAATTGGTCAAGGAGAACATAGTTGAATGGATCTGTGTTCAATAAAGGCTATAAGCAAATGAAAGTGCATAAAATTAAACTCAGAAAATTATTTTTGTTTAAAAAATCAGAGTTTGATCTTCTGATTAATTTGAGACTCATTAAATTATAAAATCTGATTATGAAACCATTTCATAAATATTCTCCATGATTTTCTCTATCCAACAAGCCATCTTGTGACTCATTTGGCCAAGTAAAACCCAAGTTATGAGCTTTCAAAATTGAGGAGTCAAAAACTGTGAGAATTCTGGAAAATTTATTAGTTGGGCCAAAAACTAGGAATTTTTTAATTAAAAATCTAGTCCTGAATTAAATTACAATTATTCCTTAATTAGTATTCATTTAATTTTAACTATAAAATTTAATTAGTAAATTACATATTAACTATAAACCAGTTTAATTAATTAAAAATATAGTTAAAACATAATTATATTATATTAATATTATAATTTAATTATATTAAAATTATAATAATAATATAATATAATATAACTTATATTAAAAACATAATATATGAAACCTCATAACCAAAACAATCTTAATGATATAACTCACCTCATATACAAATCAACCCATATATGTGGGGATGAGGACTAATGGAGGAGGGAGGGTGAGGTAAGTGTGAGGTGGAGTGGAGTGCGAGGTTAGCATGATACAGGTGCGGGAGTTATAAGGAGGCGGGTGAACCTTAGGTTAAGAATAAATAGCCAATCGCATAAAAATTAAAATCAGAGATCGACGGTTTTGAAATATCAGAGTTTTTTAAAAGTACGCAATATAAAATTGCCGATACGTCGATGTTCCGATATCAGAACATTAGAGCTTTTCAAAATCAGAGGTTTTAAATTGGTATTTCAAAATCGAAGGTTTTAAAATGAGAACTTTTAGAATCAGAAGTTTTATTTTGGAAGGGAGGTGCGGTGAAGTGGGATCCACGTGGAATTAAAAATTCTATAAAATGAACTACAACCACTCTGCTATTTTAAGTTTTTGAGTTTGTAATTTCTTTTAAAATTAGAAACTGGAATAAATTACCGAGATCCCGAAAACGCATTATTTTAACTGTTCTACAATTTGGCTGGGTCATTTTGTAAGACCGTTAGTGAAAAATGAAGAAATTAGTAAAAAATAACTAGGGATTAATATCTACAATGAATTACTATTATAGTTACAAAAAATTAAATTATTATACATTTTGTACATTTTTTTTACCCGAGCGGTAAAAATCATCAAACTTCGGATGAGTACTATTTGCAAATCGTGTAACCAAATGAGATGAAACAAGTATCAATGGAAAGCTTGTTAAAATTTGAATTCAATGAAACAATCAAAATAAGAATCTCACGAAAATGAAAAAATGACAAAATTGTAGGACACTTAACCAAAAGAAAATAATAAAAAAGTGATTTAGCGAAAAATTAGTGGAAAGGGTCCCTATTATTTGAAATAAATAAGCCAAAAATGGGGATGTTAGGTTTTCCCTCCAACAAGATGATAAATCCACTGGAAGCTATGTTGGTTGATAACCTTTAAGAAATGGAGGCACCCAAGGCTAGTGGGCAGATAACACATGATGGTAGTTCCATGGGATTAGGTTGAGAACATAGGTGGAATATTCCACTAAGTTTTTGGAAGTGCACTCTTGTTCCTTTAAAGAGATATTGGGATGTTGCAAATCCCTCTGCATAACGGACAATGTTCCCTACCTAATGTGAAATTGTTGAATATCTGGTGGGTGAAGGCAGGGTAGCCTTCAGACATCCTATTTTTGCTGATGATACTAATTAAACCTCCCAATTAGAAGATGGATGTATATCCATGAAACGGTTCATTGTGGATTCATTGGGGATTCTTGAGTGGGTGTCAGATGAAGATGTGTCACCTATGGGCATCCGCTGAAGGATCTGGAAAAACTTGTCCATCATCGCGTTCCTCTGACGCTCGAGGGCTTCTTCAAGCAACATTTTGAAGGCATCTCCTACTCCCTCCTCTTTCTTTTCTTCCGGCATGGGAGGCTGTCAGGGTTTTTAAGGTTGGTCAAGCAGTTCAAACCAGTTTGAGCCCTAAATCCTTATACCCTGACCTCGTTGGGGGCATGCAAAGAAAAATAGAGAAAGAGATGACCACTCTGATACTGCTGATCCAGACTTATGCAGGAACACAAAAAAATACATATATAAACATAAAAACATAGATGCAACAGAAATAAAACTTCATTTCATTAATATCAAAGGACTGAAATATGCTTACATACAAAATTGAAATAAACTAGCTCGGGCTATGGTAGCTTATCTCTAAGAAGAGATGTGGCGGCTACATGCCTGTGAACTATGTTACAATGAGGCTCAAAGGCCTATTTACTATTGATAAACAATGGAAAACCCTAAACATCCAAAAACCTAACCCTAGTTGATGAAGCACCAAAACTATGGGCCCCGTTGGGGTAAATTGGTACATCAACTACCTAGGGCCATAACTTTGGCATACGATCTCTGTTTTACACGCACAATACCTCGTTAGAAATATCTATTTGAGGGCTATAAATTTCAACTGCAAACATTAGTTATAGCCTCATGTTTGCCCATTTTCCAAAAAAACGTTGTTTAGGGCCTCAAAATGGCTCCAAAAGTTCACGGCCCAAAAAATTGCCAAAAACAGTAAATTGTGCTATAATTACGAAAATTGAAAGAAATAATGGTACAATGGTGGTGATCCAAGTGAAATAGGCGTGTGGACACAAATATCCACTTGGATCATATATTCAAATTCAAGAAAAAAGCAAGTTACAAGAAGATAAATTTGAGATGTTTGTGCATGCAATTTCATTTGTGAGAAGCTTGGAGAATGAAGGAAGGTTTAAAGGAGTTATTGTGGCTTATCTCTCTCTCTCTCTCTCTCTCTATATATATATATATTATATATGTATATATATATATATATATTATATATATTATACTATTATTATATACATTGTCTATTTAAAGGCATGAGCTAGGGCATAAGAGATTTGACCTATTGCACATTTGGAGATTTGATATAAAATTCATAATGGCATTAATAATAAAGTGTTGGAATTTCTAATTCTGACACGTTAGAAACCCTTCATGTACTTTACTGATTTATTCCTACCTACTTGTTCTTTTAATTAACAAGTTATTTTCCATGTAAATACTGGGAATAAATACAAGTACATTCTCAACACATTACAGATCATCAACTGAAGGAAACAAAACAATAACACAAGTGACATCGTTGTTTTTGGACCAATGTCCCTAGAAAAACCCAATGCGGGAAAAGTAGTGCAGCTATATGAGGGTTTTATTATTATGCAATTTCTGAATACAATCTAGGTACCGGCTCACCTAATAGAGAATAATCTCGGCAATAGTACCTCTCAGTTGGAGACAGATATTTCGGCTGAAACCCAAGATAATCACTTTGACAGCTTCACAGCTCCAATCTACCCCACAAAACCCCAACTTCAGCCTCTAGGGACAATGTCAACCCTTTCTGGCCCAACATCTACCCAATGTCACCTTATCTCTCCATGCGTCAGCCTTTGGAGGCACTGTGTCAGCCCTCTGGCCCTCTGCGTCACCCACGCTGGCCCTTTGAGGCACTATGCAGCTCCTTGCTAGCTCTGCGTAAATCCCTAGCTGGTTCTGCGTCCCTCACTCTCGGCTACTGCATTGATCCTCCTGGTACTATCTCTGCCTCTTTGCTTCTATATTCACTACCCCTTAGCTGCAACTTTGATCACTCTCTCGACTTCCTAATGAAACCTAGCCCCATAAAGTCGAAATCTTGATCAACTCAGTGTATTCTCCAAGTGACCCTCAAGCCTCCTCTTATACTTTTCTCGTTGACAAATCTACGACTGAGACTAAGTCCCTAATCAATGACTAAGATTAGATCTAGCTTGATCCATGACTTTTGGACCATTCTAGCACAATTTTATATTAATTCACATTAATATTTTATTTTCCCTAAGTTTAGAATTAGGGACTCCATTAAAAATATTAATTATTTTAATATCTCCCAACTGTTTAGAATCTGCCCAAACCATTTATGGGTATTGGAGATCTCATGTGCTTTAGCCTCTCCACCAATTTTCGTGGCTAGATCACATCCGATGCTACCCCAAATCAAGATAAAGTGCTTGAATATTTTAAAAGCACTGACGAAACAAGTCGATTTGACTAGTTTAAGGGTTGTACCATTTCAATTTAGGTTTTAAACCAAAAATGGTTAGTTCCATACCAAAAGAGACTTCAATCATTGCACCATATGGTTCCATACAACATTGTACAACTATGACAAGGGGTAAAAAAAAGCAAATTTTAGAAAAGAAAAGAAAAACCAATTCCATGTGATTGGGGCAAGGGACCACTAAAAGTAAAAATAAAAATTCCTATAAAACAATAAAGGTGAAAGGAAAAATCCTAACCATATTAATTAATGGTAATATTAAATTCTTAGTAAAAGTTGACATATTTCCTTTTCTATCATTTCACCTAAATTTTGAACATTACCAACAATTGTTTCATGATGTTTGAAAGTGGTTCCAAAATCATTAGACTTCATATGGAGGAGGTGGAACTTTAGATCCCATTCAAAATTTAGTAGATTTAATAGTTTTCAATTCTACTATATTGCCCCGGCTGCGGGTGTCATGTAATGCATTGAATGAGGAGGCGGCCTCATTAAATGACAAGTGGCCGCCAGCTCAAGCCAAGTGGTCCGAAGCCTCGAGAAGGCATTCCCTTGGTCCGGCCAGCATTAATGGAGGAGGGAGAATTACCGGTTGCAGAGGTATATCGGTCGGCTGCTTCAGATCGACGATGAGAGGGGTTCATTTGGTAGGAGAGCGAAGCTCTGTCTGCAGAAAGCACTGTCTGGTCTCGTTGGTGAGTGGTGTGCCCAGCTCTTGGATGTTTGCACCGCGAGTGCAGGAGCCCAAGCACAGAACTCGGCCCTCGACTCTGGAGGCCCTGGTTTTATGCCTGGATTCGCAGAGAATTCGTGGATCTGTGTGGTGGGTAGACGCATGGTTTTTCATTCTGTCCTGTATCAAATTTGTTTATAAGCGCCTTCGACCTCCAGAAGCTTTGAGTGTCGAGGCGTCTCAGTTCCTTTGTGTCCCGGTTCGAGATTTGGTCCGCTGGCGCCTTGGTCATTCCTGGTTCTGGTCGGCTCGGCCCTCAGGGAGCAGTTCTCTCCGCGCAGCTCCTGAACAGGCTCGGCTCTCGACCTGGGTGGTAAGCAAGGCTGTTCATATTTGTATTCCATTACCTGTTTTGCATTTGGGGTCTAAGCTATTGCACGGGTTTAGCATCTTCAGTGGCGCACAACATTCGCGACCTCTGGGCAGAATTGGTTCTTTGTTGTTCTCAGGATTCCGCGTGAGAGGCAACGTGGCGCCTGCAGGCGGGGAGGCTCAAGAGGCGGTGCCAGAGGGCGGACCTCATCGCCACACTCCTCAGCATCCTCGGAGGAAATTAGCTCACCAGGAGCTCGCCGAGCACGCGGAAGAGGCAGAGGAAGGGGAAGAGCCGTGGTGTGTCCGTTTGGGGGGCATCCGTAAACCTGCTTCAGGTTCCCATGTCTGCTGGACAATGCAGTGTATTATGTCTCGGTGCGCATCGAAAAATGCGATCATGCTGACCGACCAGAAGCCCCCGCAGCACCACGGCCACCCTTGCCTGTTCAGGGTCAGCGACTACAGCCTTTGGAAGCCACGGGTGCGGTGGTGGAGGACAAAGCTGGACCAAGCGAGCCTGCGAAGGACGACGCGCCATACACAGACTCGAGTGCATCAGACTCCTACAGATGCACAGTGGTGGAGGAGCAACCAGGCGCATATATCAGTCCAGCGATCGAGGAGCCACCAAATCCATGCACCTAGGCAAGCGACTTGGTCGTTCGGGGTGGTATGGATTCTCTTGGTTCGGTTTTTGGATGTCGTTGTAGCTACTATAGTTAGTCATGGGAGTCAGTTTTTGTTCGGTGTCGGGTCGCACCCCTCAGGTCTTGGTATGTCGATTCTAAAGTCTGCGTCTGTAATGTCAATCTATGTCAGTCATGTTTGGGTCTGTAAACTCCTCCCTCACCCTGGCAGGGAGTGGAAGGTTCAGTTTTTGAGGTTTCTAGTTTGGGGTCAGCAGACAGTTTCATAGTCCTTTTTTTCTCAGGCTCAGTCTTAGTCTCAGAATGTTAAACTGCTCAAAATGCCAACTCAGGGTGGCGGATGTAACTCTCTGTAATCTTTTTGTATTATAATAGAATTAGTCTGATTTACACAAAAAAAATTCTACTATATTGTATCATGTATGAGGGTACAAAATCAACATTTACTCAAGAGCAACAAGACCTTTATGTACCTCAATGTTGGTGCCATTGATTCTTGAACTCTTCCATCACGACCGTAGAAAAATTGTACCCTTCACTCAAGAAAAATCATTGATTAGGCATGTTAAGCTTTTTCTATCTTATTTTAATGCTTAGAGGGTGATAATGACGAGGATTCCAATATAGGCAATTATTTTGATGATATGTATTTATCAGTTGTAGCATGCTTTGTTTTACTCTAATTCCCATTAAAGCCTCTTTGTTAAAGTATTTTAGTTTAAAGATGAATTTCACTTGGTACTATTTTGGTTATATGCACCCTTATTTTCTATATACATGAGAAACTTTTCATATTTTCCCACTGGGTTTTATTTTGGGTGGCTGGAAGGAATGACTGTTATCCTCCCCACCTATGTTGAATCCCCCCAAGTTACATGTTAAAATCACATCAAGTATATTATTGTAGTGGATTTGAGCCTTATTGTCATATGATCTTGAGCCTTGAAGAATATCTTACCCTTTCCTATGAGCTAGAGGATAGGGTTCTTAGTTATATAGAAAAAATGTTTTTTTTTTGTCCAAAATTTGAATATTCTATGTATGTTTTGGTTAATCGGTCTAGTTTTTTTCTTGTTCTAATTCAGTCCAATTTTTTGTGTCAACCAATTTGATGACTGGTCCAATGTTGAAAAAAAAGATAACTATATTACATACCATCCTAGATCCATCTTAACCCTAGATCTATTAAGAGCCGAGAGGGATCAAATCTCTCGAGTTGCAAATGTCCTTTTTGAGTGAAAAATTTGAGGAAAGGTTTTGACCTTGAGAGATTTGATCCCTTTGGGAACTTTCAGGCGTTAAGATGGATCTAGGCTGGTTATATATCTATATATCTATATATATATATTATATTGGGTGTGGTGTGTGGTGTGTGTGTGTGTGTATTTCTTATTCCCTCTCTCCCCATTCATCTATGTGTTTATCTCCTTCCATCTCTCCTTCTTTATCTATTTGTTTCATCTCCCCAAACACATATGATCTCTCTCTCTCTCTCTCTCTCTCTCTCTCTCTCTCCATATATATCTTTGTATCTGCTTCTTTGTATCTATATCTCACCCCCAAAACATACTCTCTCTCTCTCTCTCTCCCCCCTTCTCTCCCTCTCTCTTTCTTGCCTCCCACTCTCCACTCTCTCTCAATCTCTCTCCATCTCTCCCTTGTCACTCCCTCTCTCTCTCTCCACCTTTATCTCTCTATGTCTTTCTTCTTCCCTCCATATCTCTCCCCATCCAACTCCATCTCTCTCTTCCTTCGTCTCTCTCATTTTATCTCCCACCTCCCTCTGTATCTATTCCCCCCATCACTATCCTTATCTCTCTTCCCTCCAACTCTATCACTATCTCACACCCTCTCTCATTTTCTCGGTCCCCTCTATCTCTGTCTCCCTCTCTCTCTCTTCCCCTTCCCTCCCTATCTCTCTCTTCCCGTACTCTCTCTTCCCCTTCTCTCCCTATCTCTCTCCTCTCCTCTCCTCTCTCCCCCAATCTCTCTTCCCCTTCTTTCCCTATCTCTCTCTCTTCCCTCCTCTCCCCTCTCCTTCACTCTCTCTCCATCTCTTTCTTATCACTCTCTTTCTCTCTCCACATCTATCTATCTATGTCTTTGTTCTTTCTTCCCTTTCTCGCCTTCCTCCAACCCCATCTCTCTCTCCCTCCCACTCTCCTCCTCTCTCTCTTCATTCCTCTATCCCTCTCTCTCCCACCTATTAGTTTTTGTAGCATCAGATGTGTTCTAGCCACAAAATTTTGTGGAGAGGATAGAATACACGAGATCTCAAAAACCCATAAATTGTTTATGGAAATTTGACCTAGAAATGACTTAATTAGATTATTAACCATTTTTTAATGTTTCACAAGTCTAAACTTAGGAAAACTGGTTAATTAATCAAAATTAATTAATTCAAGGTGAGAATTCTCAAGAAACTCACACTGATCGATCCATAAATGATCTAAGCCATCGATTAATATTTAATCTTGGTCATTGGGGTCCCAATAGGAATATACAAGAAGGGACCAATGTGGTGATGGAGAATACACCAAATACTTCGAGAATTTGATTTTCTAGAGTAGCAACAGTTAGTTTCCAGAGAGTTCAAGCTTTAGTGAGGAAGAAGAGACAGTGAGGGGAAGAGACAGTGATCCAGAGGAAGGTTTCCATATTCAGAGAGGCAGTAGCAAGGAGGTTGAGTTATTAGTAGTGAGGTAGCACAAAGGACTACACATTTGCTTCAAAAAAGAAATTCTATTTGGCTGGAGGAAAAATCAATTCAGCTTCCAAACGCTGGGAAAGTCTTCCAGAGGGTTGAAGAATCAGTTTCCTTAGCATAGACAGGCATAACGACTTCATCAGAGGAAGT
This sequence comes from Pinus taeda, assembly GCA_000404065.3. Classification (NCBI taxonomy): domain Eukaryota; kingdom Viridiplantae; phylum Streptophyta; class Pinopsida; order Pinales; family Pinaceae; genus Pinus; species Pinus taeda. The sequence continues at coordinate 45,589 of APFE030783897.1, read as the reverse complement.
TACGGGCTTATACATCAAGGGTATGTTTAAGCATTGTGTAGAGGCTGACACAGAGGGTCTAGTAGGATGAATTTTTTGAAGGGAAGTTGTGTCGGGGTTGCTTGTGGAAGAAGGGAAATTCCTTTAAATAATTTTGGCCATATTTTCTTACTGTTTGGATTTCCATTTAGGCATCCATAGATTATACTCAGATTTCATTGATTCTTAATAATAAAAACCCTTAGTTTCTATATTGGTTTTCCCAAGTTGGGTTTTTCTAGGGACATTTTTCAAAAAATAACAATGTCATTTTTATGTGTGTGTGTGTGCTAGAATTTTTTTAGTTTCTAGCATTATTATTTTTCCGCAATTTATTTGTGAAAATTATCACAATGTAAGTTATTTGATATTTTCCATAGAAAACAACAGATAAACTGTTAAATAAATTAACAATTAGGAAAAAATCTCCAACTTAAGTGATATATTGAAATTTTCACATGGTATTAGAGTGTGAGTGATAAACCGGGAAGATCAGAAGCGAAGGAAATAATTTTACTGCTTAGAGGAAGCAACAAACCGAAATTCCTAGAGGCAATGCAGTTCTTAGACATGAAGGCTGAATTGTTGGGGCGGGAATTCGATTTCAATTGCAGGTTTGCAGAAAAGTGGAGTTGCTTGGGTTAGGGATTCTAATAGTTAGAGGGAGCAACAAAAAATCAAATTTTCACTAAGCAGATTCCTTGGTTGGACATGGATGGTTTTGCAGCAACAAAATCAACGTCAAGTGGAAGAGAAAAACACACAAATCAGAGGGAAAATTTCTCTCAGGGAACTTCAAGTCTCAGAAGTTCAATTTTTCTAGGAAGATTGGCAGTAACAACTAGCATATTTGCGTACTCCAGGAAGGAGTGAGAGTAGAAGAATAACAACCAAGCAAAGGTAAAGAGGGAGATTTTGACGGATTAGAGATGGCCACATCAGGGCTAAGAGATCAGGATAGGGTAGATGGAGTTTCCAACTACGTCATCTGGAAGGTTAGGATGTCCTTCTTTCTAAATGAATATGGCCTGAAAGCCTATATATCTAATGTGGTAGCAGTTCCCCAAGATGTGAATCAACTCAAAGAATACAGGAAGGATATGGAAATGGCGAAGTGGTTGATCTTGGATGGAGTCTGAGACCATATAGTCTGACATCTGGTAGATAAAGGTACAACCAGAGAGATGTGGGTAGCTCTTTTCATGCTATATCAAGGTACTTCCGAGCAATGGAAGATGTTCCTGAAAGAAAAGATGAGATGCATAAGGATGTAGAAAGGAGAAGGCATATATCCCTTCCTCACTAGGATTTAGGAGGTCTGATATCAGCTTAATACTATTGGGGCAACACCTCAACCATTAGAGCTAGTGTGATTGACACTAAATACTGTATAAGAGGATTGTCAAGTATTTTTTCAAAGTATATTGGGCAAAGACAGTTGTCAAGATGGGACAAGATGTGGGCCGATTTGCAACACTAAGAGTTGAGGCAAGCTCTGTTAAAGAGCTCCATTACTGGTAGCAGTAGCAACGGATCAAAGAGGGTGAAGGAGGAGGAGAATGTGGCCCTTGCATTGAAGGGTCCCAGTCAGGGCTAGGGGGAGCAGAAGAAGAAGAAGAACCCGTCAAAGGTAAAGTGCTTTATGTGGTGAGTTTGGCCACTACAATACTCAATGTATTCTCAGGATGAAGGACAAGCAGTAGAAGTAGGAAACATTCGTGGAAATAAACAAGCTTTCCTCTAGGCTAGAGGAAGATTTTGCTATGTTCGTAGATATACCTCTAGGAGTGAGGTGGAGTGATTTGGTGTTGTAGCCCCATAGTGCTACAAAATTGGGTAGCGTCTTTGAGGAGTACACCTCATGGCTCATTACTTGGCTACGTGGGGGGCCACAATATTTAGCAGCAGGATGGATCAATGGCAGTTGATGCAGTCAGTACCAGAGTGATAGTTGCAAACTAGTAGCAGTGAGATGTTGAGGAGCGCAGTGCAATGTTGACAACAGAGAAGGTGGCTTAGTGTAGAGTTGGTAGCAACGCATATTCTTTAGTGATAGTGCAGATGCTAGTAATAGTCAGAGACTCAAGAAACAAATGCATCATACTGAACACAATTTATTCAGTATCTGGATGCTTCTAAATTGTTGTAGTTGCAGTTGCAGTAGAAAAAAATCAGAGGGAGTTGCAATGCAGATGCAATGTTGGAAACAATATAGTAGTGTCAACAAAAACACATATGCATCATCAAAATTGCGTGATGGTTGGTGGGAAATATGGGTAGACATCAATAACATGACAGGAGGTGATAAATAGAAAGGGTGTTATGGTAGAATGTGCAACACTAGAGAGAACAAAATATTTGCTAAGAAGGAGTGTTAGGTTTTGTAGCATTGGATGTGTTCTAGCCACAAAATTCCGCAGAGAGGCTAGAATACATGATATCTCCAAAACCCAGAATTTGTTTCTAGAAATTCCACCTAGAGATGACTTAATTTGATTATTAACCAATTTTTCAATGTTTCCTAAGTCTAAACTTAGGAAAACTAGTTAACTAATCAAAATTAATTAAGTCAAGGTGAGAATTCTCTAAAAACTCACACAGATTGATCCAGAAATTATCTAAGCCATCGATTAAGGTTTAATCTTGGTCATTGGAGTCCCAATAGGAAGATATAAGAAGGGATCAATGTGGTGATGAAGAATACACCAGAGACACTTGGAGAATTTGACTTTCCAGAGTAGCAACAATAAGTTGTCGGAGAGTTCGGGATTGACTAAGGAAGCAAAGATAGTGAGGGGCAGAGACAATGATCCAGAGGAAGGTTTCCAAATCTAGAGATGCAACAACAAGGAGGCCGAGCTATTCCCACTGAGGAAGCACAAAGGACTACGCAATTGCTTCAAAAAATCAATTCAATTTGGCTGGAGGAAAAATCAATTAAGCTTCGAGAGGGATGGACAATTAGTTTCCTTAACAAAGACAGGCATACCGACTTCATCAGAGGCAGTTCCCACTTTTTATGTCCAAGGGTCTGTGCAAGCACTACGTAGAGGGTCCAGGATGACGAATTTTCTGAAGGGGAGTTGTGTTGGGTTTGCTTGTGGAAGAAGGGAAATTCCCTTAAATAATTTTGGCCAGATTTTCTTGCTGTTTGGATTGCCAGTTGGGAATCCATATATTGTACTCAGATTTCACTGTTGCTTAATAATAAAAACCCTCGGTTGTTGCACAAATTTTCCCAAGTTGGGTTTTTCTGGGGACATTTGTCGAAAAATAACGGTGTCATTTTTATGTGTGCGTGTGCTAGAATTTTCTCAGTTTCCAACCCTATTATTTTTCCGTAGTTTATTTGTGAAAATCACAGTGTGAGTTATTTGATATTTTTCGTAGCAAACAAGAGATAAATTGTTAAATAAATTAACAATTAGGAAAATAATCTCTAATTGCTGCGATAGATTGAAAATTTCACACCACCTCCCTCTCTCTCTCCTAAATTTGATCCCATTGTATTGTATTTAAGAAAGTATCTAAATTAAAAAAAAAAAACTAAATTGGTTGTAAAATATTAAACTTATTTTTTGCATCAATCATGTCAAAGAAAATACAATAATGAAAATTTAAAAGAAACATGTGCTATATTTCCTCTATCATTGTTAGTCACTTTGCTTGCTCTCATCGCTTTGATCCTTAGTTAAGATGAAACTACGTTGATTCTTAATAATATGATTTATATTATATAAATTTTACATGTTTATATATACAAGTATTCTCATTTTTAATTTTATTAAAACCTTGATTTAATTTCTACGGGAACATTTTTAGTAGTTGTGAGGATAGAGGGTTTAGATATATCTCAAAAGTAATTATAGCATTTTTTTTTTAGATTTAATTAAAAAGATGTTATATAACATATTTTTATTGTTGAAGAAATTATGATTTTTAGGCATGTGGTATTGATAAGCCATGCTATTGTAGCAAAGTATTTTCACAAGTTAATAATATCCATGTAAAGTGGGGGTGAATATCCATGGTTAAGAATATTGTCGTATTGTTATAAAATATATTGATCGTGAAATAAGTTATGGATTTTGGGCATGTGGTAAGCCATGGTATTAGCCCATTGTATTGTAACAAAGCCTATTTACAAGTAAATAATATTCATTGTAAAGTAGGGGTGAATATCCATGGTTAAGAACCTTGTCATATTGTAAGTTTATTGTTGATATTAAGTTTTTATGTGCTTATTAATTAAATTTAAATATGGTTACGGAATCATTTTTTTTAATCTATAAGGTAAAATAGAACATAATTTATAGTTACTACTTATGTGTAATATTTTTTAATGTGATATGTATATTACAATTTTCTTTTATCTAAAAAATTACTCATAATTTTATTTATAAAAACAAACTCAAAATATAACAAATTGAATTTTATTATTTTTATTACTTTTAACTCTCTTTTTTTTTTCCTGAGGAAAAAATCACCACTTTTTATTAAAGAGTATAATAACTTACATTAGTAGATATATTGTAGCATATAATCCCATCTGTCTTCAAGAAGGTCACAAAAAAGATCTTGGCTGCTTTGAAAGCCAACCCATCACAACCATCAAAAATATTATGTGCATATAATAACAACAATTGTCCATGAAATTCATACAACCATGAGAGGAGATATAAAGAAGAAATGTCTTTGTAGATATGTGAAATAGAAACGAAATAATAGAGCATGTGTAATATGAACAAAGCAATCCCTCAAAAAGGGATTATAGCAAAGTAGGATCTGAACCCTGATGACCCCATGTGAGCTGCAAAAAACTATTAATATGAGAGGAAAGATGGATGCATATATTGGCACTCGGTTCCATCTATTAATTTTGTGACCTGCCAATACCCCAAATCCTATTAAAGGCAGAAGATTTGTTGTAGAACTCCTCTCCCTATAACTGTGACAAAAAATAATATGATTAAAATCCTACTTTAAAGAGATAATTTCTCCTATACAAGCAAGGCCAACTCACCAACTTGTGATAAGTGGAATGTTCAAGAGGTTCTCATCAAGAGAGAGATCCCACCAAGATTGTCAGGCATCCATCAAACTTCCCCCTCGCTATTCTAGGATGAAACCAATTAGTTGTTTACTTTCTAGTCAGACATTTAAGGTAAAAGGACATGTTAAGAACATGTGATAAATTTACTCTTCTACATTCTTGCATAAAATGTACCACCCTAACCCCTCTTTTTTCCTTTTTTGAAGATTATCCCATGTTGGAACTTTGTTCCTTGGAATGCACCAGATGAACATCCTGGATTTCGTTGGGCATGACAATTTCCAAAGGGGCTTCCACCACCATTCGTTATTTATCCTAACCCTCCGCTCAATCTAATAATTGTATCCAACTTTTGATGTGTAGATTCCTGATGATCCATGGACCCACCATGAGAGGGGGTTGAATTAGTATTATTTGAATTTTTTTCTTTTTTTTTCTAAAACAGATTTATATACGCTACTTCTATGAAGTGAACTAGTGTGTACACACAACTATGATTAGAGAAACCAACGTACACCCAAAAAACTTGAGATTTAGACAAGTTATCATGTGTTGATATTTAACCAGTGCATCAGTAAATTATAAAAAATAGAGCAGTAAAAACATAATAGACCATCACACATAAGCAACACACATGAACACCAATATTTAAGGTGGAAACCTAATGTCGGTGAAAACCACCTGCTTCTGTTGTCTCTGTCTTCTTTTAATAATAAGAAAATCTATTTACAATCTTGTACTGGTGCAGACTCATACCAGTATGTAGGCACCCACTGATAGAAGGCTACAACCTTCTCTCATTTTCCAGCTTCTACTGGAAGGGAGCTGCAACCCCCTAGCTCTTGTACTAGCCAATGTGATTACTAGTACGTAGGCGCTGGCCTATAGAAGGCTACAAACTTCTCTCTTCCTCCAGGGACCATGTTTCATAAATTTTCACACTGGATGCTCCTAGTACACAACAATACAAATACAGGACTCATTTCATCAAATTTCCATACTGGACCCATTAGACTTTGAAACTTAATCTGCATCATCCAACATTCAGTTAATCTGAACAATAAGATCACTGTCACCAGAACACTATGCTGAACCTAGAAACCTGCATCATCATTCAGAACCAACTGTAATCTCAAAAATCATGCATCAGAATGTACACACTACTTTACTGAACCCAACCTGCGTGTATACACTACTTCCTATGATCAAAACTGTGTATACCTTCAAAACTACTGAAACATAAAAATTCTGAATCAAGTCTGTACCAACCAGCAATATAGTGACCATCTACTGTCTATTTACAGAGCTTTACATAGGCAACAATAGAGATCACCATTTTCAATTATACAATCAATCAATCAGATACCAAACTCCTTATGCATTCAGTTTTAGATTTAGATCTAAGAAGACTTCATTGACAGAAAACAGTAAAACAAAAGAACTGATCGAGTAGATCAGTCAGATCTGAAGAAAAAGGCTTTTCTTTTGTATACACTACTTGAAAGAGTAGAACCTGTGTGTACATGCTCTTTTACAGAGACGAACCAGCGTACAACTCTGCAAATATTGGCTCATAACTTTGCTGCAATTTCGGACTTCAGACAAACCCAGATCATGACATTTAAAGAATAAAACAGGTGTACATAATTAGATCTAGTCCAACTGGTATTAGATCATTCAATGATAAATCATTTCAGGTCTCATGATCCTGATGCAACATTGAATTCAAGGTGCACATAAATATTTCGGATCAAATAACCAACATAGCCCCTGCAACATAAAATATACTTCAGATAGAAGTATTCCTCAGAAACCCATTCACTTGCACACTTGGCCTTATGATCTTCTCCTCCTTATATAGTTTTTGGCCTTTCTCAATACCTCGGACCAAAACCACTTAGTGACTCATGGTATTCTTAGGCAAGCTTAGATAGTTATTACTCCACTCGATATTGTGGGCTAATACCATGGTATTTACCCCTGGTATTCTCTACTCTTGATTTTCCAACCTGTACACACTTTTCCTCTTGTGAGAGCGCGTGTATACATATACACTCTTTTTGTTCTTTGGACCACTGTGTATATTCTGTTTTGACTAAGTGGACCTGTGTATACTTCTTAAACTGCTTTACTTCAACCTTTTCCTTCAACTTATTTATTCTGATTAGTAGACCTTAGTTCCATCTTCCTGTTCTTTTGTACCACTGCCCTGTTACCTCTGAATATACTTATTATACTATGAGTTTCCTTTTATCAAAACTAAAATGACCCGTGAGTGAGTTTCCATCAAGGACAACACTTGTATCATAATGCCAACAATCTCCCCCTTTGGACTTGATGGAAACCATGATGGTGTTGATTACTGCAAGTTGTAGAAACTATTAGAGATACCATGCAACACCAAAATACTTTGCCCCTTTAACATCAAGGGCAAAAGGGCAGACCAAGTTACTCTCTTCCTTTGATATGCATGATGTTGTCCAACTCCCCCTGAGTACATACCGAGTTTGCAGAGATATGATTTAAAAGAATAACATGACTCTATAACTCAACTAAGTGAGTATGACCTGCTTATGACCAAAGACTCATACACATCAATCACCTAACCAAGTGGGGATACACCACATTTGACTCATCGACCCAACCAAGTGGGGATATATCAATTGTTTATACATGATTGAAAGACAACAAATATTAAATCATCCATCCCAGGCATAGTGGGGAAAAAAATTACATCATATGTCCAATAGGACTTAGACTATGACAAAAGAAATCATGTCACCCCCTAGATCTTTACATAACTTATGCATCAAATGATATAAATATATGAAATCATAGTTGAAATCAGCAACCATAATTCCAACAATGCAAAATGTGTGTGAAGGCGAATGCTCCCCTTGAACCTGTGCTACCCACTATTTTTCTGTCATAAAAACATATACGCTCCTTCAGCCACATAGACCCGCGTGTATATGCTACTATAATTCATGAAACCTGCATATAATAACCTTCCTCTGAAAACTAGATTTAAGAGTAGGATGATGCAACAACTACTCCCAGCTTTTGTCTGAGATATTCAAATGTTTCTCTGGGAAGTGGTTTAGTGAATATATCAGCAACTTGTTCTTTAAAGGGAACATACTCCAATTTACCTTTTGTTCAAGCACTTGTTCTCGTAGAAAATGGTACTTAATGGGTAGGTGCTTGGTCTTGGAGTGCATGATTGGATTTTTTGAAATACTTATGGCACTTATATTATCACATAGAATGGAGATGGGTGGAGTACATGTGATCTAAATGTCTTTCAATGTTTGCATCATCCAAATTAGTTGTGTGCAACAAGATGCAACAACCACATATTCTGCTTCAGCTATAGATAAGCCAATAAAACTTTGTTTCTTGCTCAACCATGACACTAACCGAGAACCCATATATAATGCACCACCACTAGTGCTCTTTCGATCATCAACAACTTCTTGCCCAATATCCATCTGTATATGCATGAAGAGTAAGGTTTATATCTTTAGGATACCATAGTCCAAAGTCTCGAGTTCCTTGAAGATATTTGAAGATTATTTTGACTGCCTAGAGATGTGATTCCTTTGGATTTGCTTGGAACCTTCCAACAATTCCTACTGCATGCATGATGTTAGGTCTGGTACCTGTTAGATAAAGCAGACTTCCAATCATAGATCTGTAAGTTGGTTGGTTTACTGTTGGCGATTCATCGTTAGAGCTAAGACTGCATCTTGTTATCATTGGAGTACATACTGGTTTAGAATCTTCCATCCCGTACTTCTTCAAGATTTGCTTGAGATATTTGGTTTGTGAAAGAAAGATACCATGTTTTGTTTGCTATACTTGTACACCAAGAAAATAAGTAATTTCACCAAGTAAGGACATTTCAAATTCTTGCTGCATTACTGAAGCACTCATGGATTCTTCATTGCTACCAAAGATGATATCATCAACATAAACAACAATAATTAGCAGTTTATCATTTTCAATCTTTGTGTATAAATTGCGATGTGGAGAACCTTTTGTGAAACCTTGTTGTTATAGATATTTGTCAAGGTGGTAATACCAAGCCCTTTGAGCCTGCTTCAGACCATAGAGAGCCTTTTTGAGCTTGCATACGAGTTTTGCATCATTTCCAAGGATGAATCCTTCTGGTTGTTCAATATACACTTCTTCTAAATCTCCATTAAGGAAAGCTGATTTTATGTCCATTTGATATACTTTGGATTTCGAAAACTAGAAAAGGCAAGAAACATCCTTATAGCTTCAATTCTTGCAACAGGTGCACATATTTCTTCAAAATCTATACCTTCTTATTGAGCATACCCTTTACAAACAAGTCTTGCCTTGTCTCTAATAACTACTCCATTTTCATTCAACTTATTCTTAAATATCCATTTTGTTCCTATAACATTTTTATCATGAGGTCTAGGAACTAATTCCCAAGTATCATTCTTTTCCATTTGGTCTAATTATTCATCCATGGCCTTGACCCAACATTCATCTTTGCAGGCTTCATTTACATTCTGAGGTTCTATGGAGGATAGTAATGCTAGATAACTTGAGGTCCCTGTAGGAGTTCTTCTTGTCTGTACTCCAGACTCCTTTTCTCCTACAATTTGAGATTCTGGATGATTATTTTGAACATACATGGATGGAGTCTTTTCCTTGTTTGTTGTATCTTCTTCTGGTGCTTCATTGGTTTCTTCTTCAATATCATTTTGATTTGATGCGGGAAAGCATTCCCCATCTTCCTCATTGTCATGTTCCTCTGTTGATTTCATATGTTCTGGATTTTTGCATGCTTCATCAACTACAACATCAATGTTATCAACAATTTTCCAAAGTATTTTATTATAACATTTGTATCCTTTACTTCTAGATGAATAGCCAAGAAAAATACCTTCATCTACTCTGGGTTCAAACTTACCAAGTTTTTCATCAGTCCTTTTGATAAAACATTTGCTTCCAAAAACTCTAAAGTGTTTTACAGTAGGAGGCGTACCATACCAAAGTTCATATGGAGTTTGATTTCTATTTACCCGAACATTAGTTTTGTTGATAATAGTCATGGCAGCAAATGCAGCTTCACCCTAGAGGGTTACCGGAGTCCCAGATTCATCTAGCATGGCCCGAGCCATTTGTTGAACTGTTTTGTTCACCCTTTCTACCACACCATTTTGCTGAGGATTCTTGCAGTGGAAAATTCCCTTTTTATTCCATGTTGTTCACAAAAGTCAAAGAATTCATCTAATATGAATTTTCCCCCTCAATCAGATCTGAGACATTTGACTTTTCGATTTGATCCATTTTCTACTAAAGCTTTGAAGGCTTTAAACTTTTCAAATGATTCATTTTTATGCTTTAGAAGACCTATCCAACACATCCTAGAAAAATCATCAATAAACAAAATAAAGTATTCTTCTCCTCGAGGAGACTTTTTCCTTGTTGGTCCACATAAATCAGTATGGATGAGTTCAAGAGGCTTACTTGTTGACCCTTCCTTTTTGATGAAGTGAAATTTGGTTTGCTTACTGATTTGACATGGTTTGCATATGGTGTTTTCTGGGATACTGATACCTGGAAGATCACGAACTGCCTTGAGCCTGCATGCTTTTCTTTTTTGAGAAAAGCTTAGATGTCCCAATATTATATTCCACAACCAGTTTTCATTTGTTTTTCTCAGATAACATTGTTGTTTTCCTCCTTTGAGTATGTATAAGTTGTTTGGAGTTCTTGTAACTTTGATAACGATTTTTCCTGTATCAAGCTCACGAATGACAAATCCTTTTGATTGAAACACCACTTCATTTCCTTGATCATACATTTGACTGATACTCAACAGGTTGTGCTTTAAACCATCTACATATATGACATTTCTAGCTTTAACCTTTTATTTCAAGAAAACAGAACCTTTACCTTTAATGACAGCTAGAGTGTCATTTCCAAATGAGACATTCTTTTCTTTTTCTAAAGCATTATATGAATGAAGTTTCTATTTATCACCTATCATGTGTTTGGAGCATCCACTGTTGATGTACCACTGATTTTCTTGTCCTTTTGCATACAAAGCTATACCACATATTTCTGATAGAGATTCCTTCCTTCTCCATATCTTGGGATTTAATGTTTGCTCCTTTTGAAGTGTTGGCTGAAATTTTCTCATGCATTTAGATTCTTCATGACCAAAGTTGTTACAAATCGAGCATTCTATTTCATTTTCAAGAGGAGAAAAGTTATTATAGGAATTTTTCTTGATTCTTGTTACATCCCTTTGATTTCATGCTTCTCTAGTCATGACGGTTTTGTAAGCAACACTTTGCGCAACCTTGTGCCCAAATTTATGACATGAAAAACATTGCCCATTAAAGAAGTTTCTGCGATCATAGAATCTTTTTTCATTGTTTACCTGTTGGTTGCGGTTTCTACCGATATTCATCCTTGAAGTAAATTGAGTATGATTTACCTGATGAGTAATTTTAGGCCTTTGTTGATGATTGACATACTGTTTATTGGTCTTTGCTGCATCAAGATAGCTTATGGTGGAGGTTGACAACTTCTGTGATTGAGATGACTCTTCAGTATATCCAAGACCTGTCTTTATCAGAGGAGAATTATGAACTTTGATGATTTCATTTAAAGTTTATGATCCTTTAGCAAATCTAATACTAAGATATTTTGTTTTCTCAAGATTTTTTCTTAGACTCACAATTTCACATTCTAGATTTTCATTGTGTTTTTCTCTTTCAACAAGTTGGTGTGTCAAAGTATCTATGATCATATTCTTTTCTTATAAATAGATTTTGAGTTTAGTGATTTCTTCAAGAAAATATTCCTCTTCTAATGCATCCAAAATATCATCATTGTCATAGGCCATGAGTAGTCTATAATCTTGTTCAGTTTCATCTTCATCACTATTAGATAAACCATCACTATCTTCATTTGTATAGTAACTCCTTTTATTCACAACCTATTTTCTATTTTCTTTAGAATATTCCTTTCCATTTTCATATTTATCCTTATGAGGACATTTGGCAGCATAATGACCGACTCTACCACAAGCAAAGCATTTAAAAGGTAGCTTACCTCTTAATCTTCCGGAACCCCATTGAAGCTTCTTGACAAAATTTACCTCATCCTCTTCTTTTGAAATGTGTCATGATTCATTGTGCTCCTCCTTTTCTTTTCCCCTTGCTGATGTTTTAAAAGCGGCTTCTCTCATATCTGATGGACCTCCTTTTCTTATTTCAAAGGCAGTTAGGATTCCATGGAGTTGAGTCACTGTAATAGTTTGAAGATCTTGTTTTTCCTCCATGGTAGACACTTTTGACTCAAATTTAGAAGACAAAGATCTTAAAATTTTCTCCACTAATGTAACTTCCTTTATCTCTTCACCCAGATTCTTCATACAATTAACAATCTCATCTATACGTAAGAAGTAACTAGCAACACTCTCATCACTATGCATCTTAAGAGTTTCATACTGAAGCTTAGCACGTTTTACTTGAGAGTCTCCTTTGTAGCTTTGAATGATTTTGTCCCATATTTATTTGGCTGTCTTGAGTTGCATGACTTTGACAAATTATAATTTTGACAAGCTTCCTAATAATGTATTGATAGCTTTGGCATTGGTTTCGTATAACTTCTTACTTGCAGAGTGTAGGAATTGCTGCTGGAAATTGATATCCTCCTTCTACAATTTCCCAAGCATATGCTCCAAGAAATTGTAGATAGGCTCTGGTTCTTATTTTCCAATATACTAGGTTGCTCCCATTGAATATTGGTGATCAGATGAATCCCATGCCTTCATGATTATTCATCTTGAAATATCTTCCTTCAAGCCATCAAGCTTCTTTAGAAGGACTTGCTCTGATACCAATTGTTGGAAATAATACTAAGAGGGGGGTGAATCAGTATTATCTGATCGAAATTTTTTATTTTCTCAAACATATTTATATACGCTACTTCTGTGAAGTGAAATAACGTGTATACGCAACTATGATTAGAGAAACCAACGTACACCCAAAAAACTTGAGATTTAAACAATCTATCATGTGTTGATATTTAACTAATGCATTAGTAACTTATTAAACAGAGCAGTAAAAACATGATAGACCATCACTCATAAGCAGCACACATGAACACCAAGATTTAAGGTGGAAACCTGATGTGGGTGAAAACCACCTACTTTTGTCATCTCTATCTACTTTTAATAATAAGAAAATTTGTTTACAATCTTGTACTGGTGCAGACTCATACCAGTACGCAGGCACCCACTTGTAAAAGGCTACAACCTTCTCTCATTTTCCAGCTTCTACTGGAAGGGAACTACAACCCCCTAGCTCTTATACTATCCAATGTGATTACTAGTACGTAGGCACTAGCCTATAGAAGGCTACAACCTTCTCTCTTCCTCCAGGGACCACGTTTCATAAATTTTCAGACTGGATGCTCCTAGTACACAATAATACACATGAAGGCCTCGTTTAATCAAATTTCCATACTGGACCCATTAGACTTTGAAACTTAATCTGCATCAGCCAACATTCAGTTAATCTGAACAATCAGATCACTGTCACCAAAACACTATGCTGAACCCAGAAACCTGCATCATCATTCAAAACCAGTTGTAATCTAAAAAATCATGCATCAGAATGTACATGCTACTTTACTGAACCCAACCTGTGTGTATATGCTACTTCCTATAATGAAACCTGCGTATACCTTCAAAACTACTGAAACATAAAACTTTTGAATCAAGTCTGTACCAACTAGCAATATAATGACCATCTACTATCTATTTACATAGCTTTACATAGGCATCAATAGAGATCACCCTTCACACTTATACAATCAATCAATCAGATACCAAAATCCTTATGCATTTATTTTTAGATTAAGATCTAAGAAGACTTCATTGACAGACAATAGTAAAACAAAAAAAGGATTAGATAGATCAGTCAGATCTAAAGAAAAAGGCTTTTCTTTTTTATAGCTACTTGGAAGAGTAGAACTTGCGTGCACACACTCTTTTATTGAGACGAACCAACATACATATCTGCAAATATTGGCTCATAGATTTGCTGCAATTTCGGGCTTCAGACAAACCCAGATCATGACATTTAAAGAATAAAATAGGTGTACATAATTAGATCTAGCCCAACCGATATCAGATCATTCAATGATAAGTCATTTCAGGTCTCATGATCCTGATCCAACATTGAATTCAAGGTGCACATAAATATTTTAGATCAAATCACCAACATAGCCCCTGCAACATAAAATATATTTCAGATAGAAGTATTCCTTAGAAACCCATTCACTTGCACACTTAGCCTTATGATCTTCTCCTCATATATTTTTTGGCCTTTCTCAATACCTCAGACCAAAACCATTTAGTGACCTGTGGTATTCTTGGGTAGGATCAAATAGTCATTACTCCGCTCGATATTGTGGGCTAATACCATGGTATTGACCCCTGGTATTCTCTACTCTTGATTTTCCAACCTGTACATGCTTTTCCTCTTGTGAGGGTGCGTGTATATGTATACACTCTTTTTGTTCTATGGACCAGCGTGTATTCACTATTTTGACTAAGTGGACCTACGTATACTTCTTAAACTGCTTTACTTCAACCTTTTCCTTCAACTTCTTTATTCTGATTACTAGAACTTAATTTCATCTTCCTATTATTCTGTACCACTATCTTGTTACCTCTGAATATACCTCTTATACTGTGAGTTTCCTTTTATAAAAACTAAACTAGCCTTTGAGTGAGTTGCCATCAAGGACAACACTTGTATCATAATGCCAACAAATTGTATCCGAATTTTGATGTGTAGATGCCTGATGATCTATGGACCCACCATAGTGTGTATTCCATGTCCCTAAATCTTACATTCGTTCGATTCAATTATGAGATATATCTAGACCATACTTCATTGAATTTAGGTGGGATATGAAGTTGTAGAGCCAATTTCTAGCCTTGTGACCAAAAGGTGGATTGACTTCCATCCTCAATTTGGTTTAGATGAAAAATGCCTCATTCATTTAGGAAATTGACCAAAGCTTCCAGAAGTCTAAAAGTGTTAGAGCACCTAGCCCACAAATCTATACTGACTCTCATCCTTTCACCATTTTCTATCCTCCAAGCCAAACCACATCCTATGATGTGGAAAGAGTTGTTGACAACTTTCTAGATTATCGAGGAGTTATGGATTTTTTTATCCTCCTTCCTGATCCAATCATCTAGGGGGAGAGTATATATATATATATATATATATATATATATATATTATATATATATATATATTTGAGTGGTCACCATTGTCCAAAGATTGTCTGTGGACATGAGCCTCCAATTGACTTTTCATGATATATTTTTTGCAAATAGGGGGAGGTCTTTTAGGTGCCACCCTCCCCAAGCCTTTGGGAGGGAAACCTTCTACCAGGAAACCCAAGGAAGTCCGTCATCTTCCTTTGTATCGGCCCATAAGAACCCGCTACATAAATTACTTTTAACATTTTATTATTAATTGAGCCAACATTTAAATGTTTACACTCATCCCCAATACTAAGCTCTATATTACTTTCAATTTTTTAAAATTGTTTATTGAGGTGACATTTCAAAATATGTACATACTTTCTTACATTACGTCTACACATCTACCCTATACTGTGTTGTAGAGTGCCTCTTAGCGCAATAATTTGAACAACTTTGACTATTACTCATATATGAAGCAACTATCAACAACTTCATAGCGCTTTGGAAACCCTTATCAAGTCTCCCTAGATAACTTCCATTGGAGTATGAGGAATAATGAGAATGGAGCAGGAAATATGACAATAAATTCAGGAGAAGATGGATGCAAGAAAATAGGTTGTTGCTCAGAAAAACCTGAAACCTACGAAAGAGGCCATTGCAAAGCACATGTCAGAACTCGTAAAGTTTCACACAATACTCTCTGCACTTTTCAACTAGGCAGAAAAAAATATCTAATAGTGATACCAAATGTTCTTGAATGTGAAATCAGATTCGAAAGGCTAATATCCAACAAAGTCAGATCCAATGCAACAAATTACAAGGGGTGGCACGCTCACCTAACTGAAGAGTTGAAAGTTGAACCCTCACCTTTAGCCATTATGGTATTAGTGCTGTGAAGGGAATTATTTTTATTATTTTTATTTTTTATTTCCATGTAATATGTAAATAGAATTAGAATTAGAATTAGAATTAAAATAGATATTAAAATATGGAGGCAAAATAAAAAGTCATACGGAAAATGAAAATTCATGAGGAAAGTTGAAAGGTAATGGGAGGTGAAGAGTCACCCCACTTTGTATAAATATACCCTCATGGCTAGTTAAAAGGGACTTTTAGTTTTGGACTCCTTTGAGCACCTTGGAAGAGGAAAACTCGTACATTTCTTTCAAAGATCAAGTAACAATATAGCACTTCCATTATTGGATTTTATGGATGATTTTCGTAATGGTGCAATGAATATTTCAACTTAATATTGGGAAGCTCCCTTGGGCCACAAAAAGCATTTCATTCATGTGTTGTTAAACATCATAATACTATTATTGTGGTGATGATTGCTAATAATGTGTTGAAAGTTAATGAACTACTTTGTTAATTGGAGACTCACATATTATTTGAGTTTGTCTGCTGATCTATACTTTCATAAGTGTTGTTGATTGTGAACTAATTTACAATTGATAACAAATATACTTCTTTATACATGTATTTTAATTGAATTTTTCTAATAATCTTTCTTTAAGATTTATGCCCATTTACTTAGCTAATGTTATATTCTTTGTATATTTTGCTTAAAGTATTTTATAAAGTTGTCCCAACTTGCATTCTATAGGAAGTATGATCCAAATTTCCTTTCTCTCACTCGCTCCATCCAAAATTGATTCTCAAACAAACATGATGGCAGTGGGGCCCACATACTAGATGAGACTACTATCCCAAACTTGGAAGTTCTAGTTGGGACTTTACACTGAGGAGGTCCCCTTACCATTGGCAGTGCAATTCACCCTTATCAACAACACCATATTTTAAATTACATATAAGACATACATTTTATTTTCTACCTCTATTTTTCTCAACAAAATTCAAAGGGAAAATGAACAACAATAATAGGAGTCTGAGGCAACACTTTTTGAAATTTCAAGTTGGCAACCAAATTGGGAACAATCTAACCATTTTGAAGGATTGATATGAACAACCTTTCTTGCCCTTCTTATGTCTTTAGAGTACTCTGTTCCTCGCCTTGGACATCATGGTGGTGGCCAGAAAAGAGATTCTTGGAAGTAGCTACTGCAACAACCTCTCATCATAAGTGAAAGGGATATGGTAATAGTGAAATTCCAGCAACAGAGCTCTGCAAATCCCTCTCCATGACCACTCTCAAGACATGTTCTGTGTTTAGGAGATAGACCCAGATTTAGTGGGATTTCACTAGATGTCTGATGATGTTTCAGGGCTGAATAAAGCATATGGGGCTTAATCAAGGGAATGGTAGGAACCTCCTGCACCTTGGAGAATCTCATGAGTTATTGATTTGGTCTCCCATGCCTCTCGAATTCTCACTTCTTTTCCTACCTCATGGCAAAGGTGCGCGTGTAGTGGATTACGTCCTATCTAGACAAGACCTACTTCCCTTTCTTCGTCACCTTCGTAAACCCCATCCCCTTAGTTGACCATGCTGTTCTCTCTTTCTCCCTTTGGGGTTACCCCCCTACTCAACCCCTCCTCCCCCAGGCCCACCTCAGACCACTATCCTCTTTGATGAGGGGGACCTTGACACCTACTTGGGGTTCTAGTTCATAGGACCTTACTTTAGTCTGCCACATGCCCTTTAGCATTGGATTCATAAGGGCTATTGATTCTTAGCCCTTTTCAGTGTTTTTGGAACCACTTTCAGGATATATCGTCCAAGATGTATCTCATGGACACCCTTGTTCAACCTAAATTTCCCTATGGTTCGTTTTGGGACTTGGTTTGCTAGAGTCTAAGCCTCAATAGAGAGAGTGTAGTCCTTTGCTGCATCTGATGACGCAAGAAGGTAGTCCCTTAGCCCATCATTCTTCAAAGTTTGGTGCCTTGTCCTTCCAGCTTGATATTGTGTTCAATCTTGTCTCACCCCTACATCACCTTTCAAGATATGCTGACTTGACGAAGGGATGAGAGTAGTCTCCATACTTGGCCTATTATTCTTTGGAATCCATTTCCTTAACCAACCCTCTGAGCTGTACTTGTTGTTGGGGGGTATTTTCTCTTTTGGAGTTTGTAGGCATTGTGTTATACTGGATTCCTCCATTTAGATACTCTCATGATGTGCTTGGTCACCTCCTACCTCATAGGCAGGGGTTTATCAGGATCATCCGAGATGATATTTATAGGTAGTTTGTACCGGTCACTTGGAGAAACTCTAGGGGGTGACATCTGAGAAATCGTTCACTTTCGCTATTCAGTAAGACGGTGTGGTTATTTCTTTTGCAGCTGTGTGATGTTATAGTTTTAATCGTTAATATTTAAGTTCTGAATTAAAATATCTTTTGTAGCTAATGTGTGAAACAGATCTCTAGTTTGAGAGTAGTTGTGTTTATTTTGCTTATGAAATATCTTTCTCGCATTTCCTTTACTCTCATTCTCTGTTTTAATTCGTTTTCAATCAGATCATGCAAGGAACTCTTTCTTGCACCAGTGCATGTTGTTGCCCGCACTTTGGTCTAGTCATTCATTGCAACAAACAATGAATCACTTACCTGCATATTATTTTTCAGTTATTTCACAAGTGAAAGAACCATTAATTGAGTAACTGTCTTCAATATTAAAATTTCATCTTTAAAATATCTGGAAGCAGTTGTATCAAATTATCATATTATACTTGCAAAGAACATAAGCATTTTGGGTGAAGAACCAAAGTTGATTAGCACATGCAAAATACTTAGGCTACTATTTGATTCTTTTAAAGTGCTTTCATGTCATGAAGTTTATTTCCTTTACAAAGTTTAATGATTCATTGAAGCATTTCCCTTTTCACAGATAATTTACTTCATAATTTCATTTACAGTTGCAATTCTTTTCAGCACATATTTCAGTCCTTTCGAAAGTAACTTGGAAACTAAGTGAAGGGAACTCTGCCTCGGTGCAAGAGCAAGTCTCTTGTCACAGAAACAAAGCGCTCTAAGCCCTGAGGCTTAGAGCACCTTCACTCAGACATAAGTCTTTAGTAAGGAAGGTCAAATATACTCTTACACAGAAATAATGTACCTGCACTAGTGTAAGGAGATTGGAATAGTGCAAGGACAGATTGTTTGTGTGAGAGGAAGATCAGAAGGAAGACAGAATTCTGCAAGGGCCCACTTGTCAAACTGTTGACCATCCATCTGAAGATGAACATAACATTTCATTCCAACATTTACGATTTTTTCCGTTGTGTGGAATTTCTTTACTTGATTTACTTGCAAATTGTCTTTTACATTCCAACACTAGAGTATCCTTGGTGTTAATTTCCTTTCCAATTTTTTTCTATCTGATTCTGCAAAGCATTTCCTTTAAGAAGTAGGATTAGAGATAGGAAAAGTACATACCATTTCTAGCATTTCCTGTGCTTCATCTCTAAGTTTATGAAACCCTCAGGTTGACAATTAAGTGTTGAGGAGTTTGTTCAAGCGCAATTCTTGCACCCAACATTTTGGTGCCATTATTGGGGAGGCGATTTGAATTGGTAAGAATTTTCCCTTTTTTTGCAATAGGGGTAAGTTTCTATTATTTTTTCTGCAGTGTGCTTCTATTGTTTGAAGGAATTTATAGGTGTCGATTTATTTTTTGAAACTTGCAGTTTTTATTTGAATTTTGTTTTTTCATTTTTTGAAATGAATGCTTAAAATAGGTAAGGGTATGAAGCCCACTAGGGGCCAAAGAAACACTAACAAATCTGAAACCAAAACTCATATTGGCCCTTCTTTTGTAGGCAGAAAGTCCAAACAAACTCAAACTCATCACGTAGGAACAATCCACCTAGGCCCTGGTAGCAGTGGTTCAGGTGTGACATAGCCCATAAAGGGGAAGAAGGGACTGTTGGAATCCATAGTCAGCCTTCTCAGCCTGTTAAGAGCGGTTCGAGTGGAAGAACAACAATGACAGATATGGAAGACCATGCAGAAGGAAATGGTGAAAATCAGGTAAATGAGGAACAATCCACTTTCGGATTCCTGATTGTGGATCCTGATACACAAGGACAAACGAAAAACATTTCATCATCAGCTCTTCCTCATTTTTATGGTAAGGTACATGAAGACCCAGACTCTTTCTTAATTGAGTTTGATATTTTGTGTAGGAGTTATGATTATTCATCTGATGCCCAAAAGTTAAATTTGTTTCCTGCAACCCTCAAGGACACAACACTCCACTGGTTCATGGGACTATGAGGAAACACTATATCTTCTTGGGAGCAAATGAAGAGAGTGTTCTTGTAAAAATATCAAGAATATTGTAAAACTAGAGATATTCAAGATGAAATCTTTACTATTGTGCAAAATGATGATGAGACTTTAGAGGACTACTTGGAGAGATTCTTGTATATACTTCAAAGGTCAAAGCACAAATTTGATCTAAGTACAATTAGAACCGTGTTCTTATGTGGGCTCACTGATGATGCTAGAAATAATTTAAATCTATTAGGACAAGGGGATATTGCTCAAAAGACTTTTGATAAGATCTGTGACTTGTGTAGGAAATTCTCAAGGAATCGATATAGATCTGGTAAAGGAATTTGGAATAAAAACAAAAAAACCGAATCTACTGATGCTATGATTATTGTATTAGAAAACAAAATGGACAATATGAAAATTGAAATAATGAATAATATTAGTAAACAAATAGACTCTTTGAAGTTTCATCAAAAACTTGTAGAAGAGCAAGAGATATTGTGTATTTTCTATCCTAAATGTAGAAGAAAGCATCCTTTAAGAGAATGTCCTCTAGATATTAAAGAAACTAATAAATGTGCAATTTGTGTAGATAACCATGTTATGGATAAATGTCCCTGTATACCTGGGCTGAAAGCTGTATTGGAGGGGGGACAACCTGAAGCTGAATCATTGCATGCTAAGGGAGCAAGAAGGAATTGGCCTCAGGTAAGTGCAGGTATGGTTCCTGAATCTCCACCACATTTTTTTGGTTATAATTCACACTCATATTCCTATCCTAACACTGGTCACTCCCAGCATTGGAAACATGGGAATCAATATCAATATGGACAACCCTCCCAATCTTGGAAACAACGATGGAGAGGGCCAAACCATTCACATCATTTACATAATTCCTATCATGCACCTATGCAATCATACCTTCCTACATATGCACCTTACCCAATGCCTCAACCATCATTTCCTCAGCTGAGCCAACCTATGCCACCATTATTGTTACCTCCACCATTTTGACAATTTCAGCTTCCTGCTCAACCTTTACCCAACCCCAATAATAAAGTGGTACGAATGATACTTTCTATGACCTCGCTTTCTTCATCCAGATTTCAGACTATGCCAGTTGGAGTCAATGATCTCCAATTGAGATCAGGGAAAGTGGTAACCTCAGAAAATCAAAAGCAACCTATGGTGATTATTGATGAGAGAGGAGAGGAGGAAAATCCTGATCATTCTAAAAAAATGACACCGTTCATCCTATCCCTGTACATTTTGAGCCCCTGCCATCTTCTCCCAACCGACCTCCCTATCCAGAGAGGTTAGTTGTGGAGAAGAAAGACCCCATTCCTGAATCTAGCTAGCTTATGAGCTTATAAACCTTTTCATCAAGGTAACTTTGCTCCAAGCTATTAAAGAGATCCCCATCTGTATAAAAATCATTAGGGAACTCTGTCTCAAGAAGCCAGGAAGGAGAAGATTGGAACCCCAAACCATTCAATTTGTTGGTAGAGCAGCAGAGTTAATGACGGGATGTATGCACATGGAAAAATATATCGACCTCGGAAACCCTATTGTCTCTGTTCAAATAGGTGATGTTCTTGTCTCCAATGTACTTATAGACCTAGGGGCATCCATTAATGTTATGACCAAGCAAAACATGGATCAACTTGGATTGGTTCATATTCGTTCTACTCCCACTGAGCTTGAATTAGCAGATAGATCTAAAATCAAGCCGGAAGGAGTATTGGATGATGTGGTCATTTCTCTAGATTCTTGGGAATATCCTGTAGATTTCATTGTGCTTTAGTCAAAGAACCTTATGGGAGGTCATCCCTTGATCTTGGGATGACCATTGTTTGCTACAACCAATGCTTATATCGAATGTCGTTCTGGTGATATGTATATTTCCCGTGGAGATTCCATAAATAATGTCACCCTATATCCACCTGCTAGATCTATTCAGGAGCTCTGAGACACTTTATGGTTAGAGTATAGTAGTGATGAGGAGACTCAACCTGTTTCCTTGATACATCAAAATGTTGAGTCCTCATAGGAGGGAGAGATTCAAGACTTCCTAAACAATCTAGACACCATGCCAAATTTCGAGTCATTGAGTCAGATTTTTAGTCTAGATTTTCAAGAAGGATATAACTCTCTACCCCCACCATCACCATCTCTAGTGACACCCTTATGTACTCTTGAGCCTGATACTACTCTTGTTGAGATTAGTCCAGGTAAATCCTTGTATATCAGTTCGGACTTGGATCCTTCTCAGCGAGAGCAGCTTGTGAATTTGTTGAAAAATCATCTTGATGCCTTTGCACAGGGTTATGAAGATATGAAAGGCATCCCTCTTGAAAATTTTACACACCATATCTATATTCAGGATGGAGCCCGACCTGTTCGACAACCCCAAAGGTGAATGAACCCAGCGCTAAGAGACATTGTAAAAGAAGAATTGCAAAAACTCTTAGATGCTGATTTTATCTATCCCATTTCTAATAGCTAGTGGGTCTCTCCATTAGTATTAGTCCCAAAGAAAGATAGGAGATGGTGCATTTGTATTGACTACAAAGAATTGAATAAAGCCACTCTCAAATATTACTTCCCCCTTCCTTTCATCGATTAGGTACTCGATACCCTTGTTGGTAAGAAGTACTTTTCTTTTCTAGACAACTTTAGCAGATATAACCAAATACAGATAACACCTGAGGATCAAGACAAAACCACT
The DNA here is from genome assembly GCA_000404065.3 of Pinus taeda. Taxonomy (NCBI): domain Eukaryota; kingdom Viridiplantae; phylum Streptophyta; class Pinopsida; order Pinales; family Pinaceae; genus Pinus; species Pinus taeda. The sequence goes on along the minus strand of APFE030783897.1, from coordinate 22,328 downwards.
TTTACGTGTCCATGGGGTAAATTTTCTTGTCGAGTGCTCCCGACTACCTTTCAAAGGGTAGTCTTGGCTATTTTTGCTGACCTTGAATGCATAGAAATCTATATGGATGATTTCTCAGTGTTCGATGATTCATTTCAGGAAGCCCTCAAGAATCTAGAAAAAGTACTTCTTTGCTGCCAAGAATCTCATCTCGCCTTGAGTGACAAGAAATGTAGATTGATGTGCAAGGCGGGAGTGGTTCCTGGCCATCTTATTTCCGACAAAGGTATCCAGGTTGACCTTGCAAAAATAGAAGTCTTTTGAGTTTTCCTATACCCAAAACTAAAAGGGAAGTGAGAGGTTGTCTAGGACATGCGAGCTACTATAGGAGATTCATTGAGAATATCTCAAGGATAGCTACCCCCCTTTTCTGACTTTTGGCTAAAGATAGTGATTTTTCTTGGTCTGCAGCTTGCCAACAGTCCTTTGAGACATTGAGGGAAAAATTAGTTCAGACACCAGTTTTGAGAGGATCAAACTGGTCCCTGCTAATCCATATTTCCTCTAATGCCTCAAATACTACTATTGGCACAACTTTAGGACAGGAAGAAGACAAACAATCTTATGCTATTTATTTCATTAGTAAAAACCTGTCACCCATTGAAGTCAATTATACAGTTACTGAGAAAGAGTTTTTAGATGTAATTTTTTCCATTAATAAATTTAGAAATTATATTATAGGATATGAAGTTTTTGTACATACTGACCATTCTGCTATAAGATATTTGATGAATAAACCATTAACTAGTGGTAGAGTGACTAGTTGGTTGTTATTATTACAAGAATTTAATGTTACCATTTTTGGTAGACCAAGAAAGTCAAATGTAGTTGCAGATTATATTTCAAGATTAAATAATCTTGGTGAAGCAATTCTTGTTGATGATGATTTTCCTGACGAACATCTTTTTTCTGTGACAACAAAATCTCCATGGTTTGTTGACATAGCTAACTATTTAGTCACCGGAAAATTACCACCTCACTTATTCGCTCGTGAAAAGTGGAATATCATTCAGAAAAGTGTTGCATATTCTTGGATCCAAGGAGACCTGTTTTACACCGGAGCAGATCTCATTATCCTTAGATGTGTAAGAGAGGAAGAGGTATTTGATATCTTAAAAATTTCCCACAATGAACCTTGTGGAGGTCACTTCGCCGATAAGTGGACTGCATACAAAGTATTATGAGTTGGCTATTTTTGGCCTTCCTTGTTCAAGGATGCCAAACAATATGTCAAGCAGTGTGATAGTTGTCAGCAAATTGGCCAGCCTAATCAAACTAATGAAATTCCTTTATGTCCTCAGGTTATGATTAAACCTTTTGAAAAATGGGCCATTGATTTCGTAGACCCAAAAAATCCTATATCATCAAATAAAAAGCATATTTTGGTTTGTACAGATTTTGTTACAAAATGGGTAGAAGCTTAAGTTGTTTATTTTGCTACTGAAAGAGTTGTTGTTTATTTTAATTTTACTGAAATCTTTACTAGATTTGGTGTGCCTAGAGAAATTATTTCTTACAATGGATCGTAGTTTATTTCTAATCTGGTACAGGGTGTGATGGAGCAGTACAAAATATAGCATAGGAAATCTACACCGTATCATCCGTAAGAAAATGGTCAGGTCGAGTCCATGAATAAGGTGATTGAGTCCATCCTCACAAAGATGGTAAAAATGCACAGAAAGGATTGGGATGACAAATTACCGGAAGCATTGTGGACCTATCGAACCACTTGGAGAAATAGCACAGGACACACACCATATGAGTTGGAGTATGGGAAACAAGTCCTCTTGCCGATAGAAATCTAGATCAAGACTTTTAGGACTGTTGTCCAATTGGGACTAGATCTCTCTGAAGCACAACAGCAACACCTTCTACAATTAAACGAATTAGATGAAATCCGAAGGGGTGTTGTTTAGCAGAACATCTTGGTTCAACAACAATGCAAGAAGTGGCATGACAAGTCCATTCAGAAGAAGCAGTTTCAACTAGGTGATTGGGTACTCCTTTATGATTCAAGATTCAAACATTTTAAAGGAAAATTCCATACACAATGGATGGGACCCTATGAGGTGGTCAAAGTGTTAGAAAATGGAGCGGTAGAAATCAAAACTATTGATGGACGGAATTTTGTGTTCCTGGTAAACAGGCATAGACCGAAGGTATATTTTCAACCCCTGACTAAAGGATATTTTATGCAGCAAGTCCAACAACCATTTGAAAAGGAGTTGGTAGGTGGTAAAACCAACCTATTGAAGAATTGATTCATTCTTGTCCTTTTTAAGAAAATAAATAATCAAAGAAAATAAAAATAAAAAATGACAAAAATAAAAAGTATAAAAAGAAAAAAAATTCTTGTAATTATGAAAATCAGTTGACTGACATGATTGCAGAAGGATTGACCTGAAAACCAACATGCTAGCAAGAAGATCGAAATTCTAATAAAAAGGGAATGTTACTTGATTTTTAGATATGCTGTCTGCCACCAAGAAGAAGCAGGTTCACGAAACCGAGCACTTACCCAAGTTTGGGGTAACTAGCATGGGTATGAGTGTTTCGTTGGGGATTCCTGAGTGTTTCTTCATTTCTCCCATCAACTCTTGTTCATCAACCATATATTTTTCCCATTCACTTTGATTATATGTAAAAGTGGGGGATTCAGGTGATGAAATGGTCATTTCAGCGGCCTAAGGGATGAACCTACGGGGGAAACGAAGACATCGAGATCGAATTGATCGAACAAATAATGCATCATATAATAATGGCAAGTGTTTTTTTTTTTTTTTTTTTGTATGAATTGAGAATTAATTGAGTTAGGTTCTTAGATCACTACGAGGCACCCCATACCAGGTGCGTGTTTCCCATATGTTTCAAGACCACATATGAGATTCATTCCCTAGTAATAACATAATGGCAATGAGCTACTTTGTGTAGAGTGTGCTTCAACCATCTATAAAACAAAAAAAAATGCAATGAGCGCATCCTATATATAGCAATATCACACTTCTCTCTTGGATCAACAACTTGGAATCACACGTTTTTACCCTATCTATATCGCAGTTTCCCTAGAGCAGGAAAGCCAGAGTATTGAGATGACGACCTTCATGATCGAGCTTTAGATCCAGACCTCCGTGAGTGAGATCCATCCATATCCATATCATAGTATCATAGAGAGATATCCATATATAGTTATCAAGATGTTGACCTTCGTGGTGAGCTAGATCCATATTCTCTCTTTCATGGTCGTGATTCAAAGTTTGGTGCTTGTCGTGGTAGAGATCCAGTGCCAAGGTAAAATCTAGTTGAAGTGCATGGTTTAACCTCTTTATCTAGCACCAACAATAGTAGATCCTCCAGTAGCAACATATCGAGATCTAGAAGCAAAGGTGCCTGTAGCATCTCTTCGCATGGTTCCTTATCCTTCCTTTCGGCCAACGGTGTTATCCTTCTTCCTTATCACTTCCTTCTCTCGGTTCTATGTTGAAGGTGACTCAATTAGGTATCGTCTGGGTCTTCTTCTCTCAGCACTGACCTTCTTGCTGACCAACTAGCTATGACCGACCACTGGTTCTCTCTTGGCTGAGTTTCAGGCACTAATCTTAAGGCAATGACTAGTGGTTACCCGCAAGGACCCCCCCTCTAGAAGGACTAACTGTCGATGATTTACTGTCGGCTACCCTTATGGCACTAGCTGGTGGCTATCTATGATCTCCCGACACTAACTATTTCCCACCCAATCGAGTAACCAAGCTGAGAAGTTTAACCGATCAGCCTAACCGTGCAGTCTAGCTAGATACATTCCCAAGGTTCTGTAGTGGAAAGTGAGGTTGAGGTCGAGTTTGAGGAAGTACGAGGTTCTAGGTCTAGGTCGAGGAAGAGGGCTATGGGTTTTTTCAATTTCAAGGGTCGAGGTTGCTGCATAAAGATCTAGGTCGATGTATAGGGTGGAGGGTTGAGGGTTGAGGGCCTAGGTTGTATATTCAGTGGGAGTTGTAGGGTCGAGGGTGGAGATATACCACGTAGGGTGTAGGGTATAGACCATGGCCTAACTCACAAATGGTTTTATGGATGGCCCATAGGTTGGTTGGGAGCAATGCTCATTCAGCTATGTCGGGTGTATTTGACAGACTCTGTGGGGAGTGTTGTCCCATCCCGTCCCAGTGGGATCTCCTCACTTGTAATACTGCTTCCGTCTCGGTGGGACCGCCCCACCTCAAACTATGTTATCAATCGATGAATCAAATCCATTTTTGTCATTTGTTGGACCGCCTCACCCCTAATATGTGGGTTTTCATCCATTCGTTGGACCACCTCAACTCAAAGTATGTGTTCTATCAATCTCATTAATTAATGAGTATCAAGCCGATCAATGAGTATTAAGCATCAACACAAAGCCTTCAAACCATTCCACGATCATATTGGCATGTAATTGAAGCTAAGTAAACTAGTTGCATCGTAAGTCAAGCATCAGTAATGCAAGTGTAATATGAGAATGATCCATATTGTTAAGTGATTACGAGGTGTAGGGCCACAAAGAGTATTGAGGGTATAGAACATGGGGGGCTTAGATTAGCACTTCCATGGGGATGGAAGATTAGATCATATTGGGAGTGAAAGAAATTCAAGTAGAAAATAAATCTAAGCATCGAGTGCCTAAACACTTAGATCACCCCTTTGGTAATATGTGTGTATGATGGGAACAACTATTCGGGAATAAGTGTGCTTCAATTCGATTTGTGCCGTAAACCTCTCTCGTAAGAAGTGTGCTTCGATTCATCTATCTTTGTGGGCACCCTTTGTAAGTCAACAATCATTCCTCATTCTATAAGTTCCATCGGTACTAGGTCCGTGCTTATCATTGAGTAAGTTCAATTGCTCCTCATTCAGAATCGTATTGTTAGATCAATCAATAACTATCGATCATTAATGAGTATCAAGTAGCAGCCACACAAAGCCTTTGAAACATGTCCACTAGCATACTCCCACGTAATGGATCCTAAGTCGACTAGGTGCATTGTAAGTCAAGCATCAATATAGGCCCCAAATGCTCTATATTGTTAAGTGCTAAAGAGGTGTAGGTTCGAGGGTCGAGAACATGGCTTAGATTAGCCCTCACATCGGGCATATAGATTAGCCCTCGTATGGGTACGAAACATTCTCTCTTGATGGGGAGTGAGATTAGATCTCCTCGATGGGTATGATAATGGGTACGTGAGATTAGACCTCGATGGGTATGTGAGAGATATTCAAGTAGAAAGCTAAGCATCGAAATCAACACTTGAATCGACTTCTGGATCGAGATTAGAAGTTGTCGATAGATCCCTGGACCCCCCAAGTTTCTCAAAATAAATGTGTTCTATCGCCTTTTTTGGGGCAACCAAAGGGCCCATGTTGAAGGGTTTCTAAACAGGAGGTTTTATTAGGCCAAAATAGAATTTACTGAATCCCCACTATACAATTGAGTGCATTTCCAGCTGGGAACGACCCTTGGATCAAATATCAACTAAGACTCCTATATCAACACGTGGATCGAGTGAGTACTAACATTTCCACCTGGCATTGAGTGCATCGAGAAGCGACATTGACAAGCACTAACTAGCTGCATCGACGTACCCTAGCTTAATGCATCAACCCTAGCTTCATGTACAAACTATTTCTTCGTTGAGTAGAGAATAATTCATGCACTGAAAGAGTTATATCACAGATGAGTAGGTGCCTTGAGTAGTCGAACTGAGTAGCAGCAGTGACTAGAGTTGTAGCACTGACTGTAGCTTCTAGGCACTGACAGTATCCTTGCCCAACAAATAATTATATCTGGCAAATTGTGGAGAAACTTCCTTGCCCTCCCTTTGGTCAAGCAAGCTTTCACCCTTGTCTGAGGAAGGGATTCATCGCTTGCTCTTCCAAGAGCAAGGACAAGCGGTTTTTCTCCTTGTAATCTATAATAAAGTAATGCTTGTCCATGTGCCCCACAATGTGCTTACCGGGGTGTTGTGCTATACAACAACCCCCCATCTCATAAAATTTTACTTTCAAAACTATAATATGAAATGGGTCCCTTTTAGATAAAATTGGTATCAACTTATCATTCCTCCAAAGGTTCGAAAGGAAACAAAACATTATAAAACCTTTTGAGTCAACATATAACCGATCTTATAATAAAAAACGAATAATTCTTTATTATTGCGATAAAGCGATCGCAAGATTGCATATCGCAATAACAAAGGATGCATAACAAAAGACCCATTGGTTTTCCTCGATGCGACAAGCACGAATAACTATCGGATATCGGGAATGTAAGCAATTGTAACAAAAGGCTCCTCTCTTTGCTCCAATGCGATATCGCTATCGGCGATCGGGGAGTGTAACATGCATGCAACTAAAAGCCCTCTTCTAAAAACTCCTCATGCGAATTAGCGATATCGCCATCGACGATCGAGGATTCCGCCATGACACCAATATAACTACTCAAGCATTCTTCCGATCTCCGATTGCGATAAAGCTAAGCGCGACTTTCAAAAAGGATTGATAAGGCTTGGGTATATTGTCTTAAATTATTATTAAAAGCATTTCTCTTCCTAATAGTGATTCACTTGCGCTCAATTGCCAAAAAATCAAAGCCATGCTTAAATGAACTATTCGGGGAATAAAGGATATGATGAGCTTTTAAATGATTGATAGGTTTAAACAGCCAATTAATGGAGCAGTTATGCCAAAATATCTTCAGAGATTGTATCCGCGGCAGCCTTATGTTAATCCCCCATTATTCATTGATTGACATAATTGTTTCATACTTGGTTTGCACCATCTATTCTCTGCATTAAGTTCATTTTATCTCTTGTGCAGAGCTCCTCCGAAGTAGCGAATTTAGGCCAAATGGGGAAGAAGTCTAAGAAATTTGGAATAGCTTCAGCTTCCGCAGTAACAGGACAACGTACTTCCGATCCGGGACCAAGTAAAAGAGGATTAATCTCAGACGCCACATGTCTTGGTCTCGGTAATACTACTTGGCAGAGCATCTATAATCTGGTTGAGGCCGAAGAGCCTCAGGAAACATCAGTACAAGCTATAGCAGGCTCGAACCGGAAGTCCGAGGCTACCCTAAAGGATTTGGCCGATTCTTACCTACACCAGATAGCGGCTTGAGAGCAAATTCTTCCATACACAGATGTGGTAAGATGGGCAATTGAGGAAATCCCAATTACAAACAAAACATTTTGCACTATCGACGAGAGAGCCTTCGGTTCATTTCAACCCAATGATTTGAGACAAATGTACCATTTTCCCAAACCAAAGAAGAAGTATAACAAAGAATTTCTGTAGAAATTCAGATATGAAAATGAAACTGAGTCAGCGCCTATACGGGAATGGAGACAAAACCCAGGGAAACACAAGCATGAGTCCTTGGGTAAGTACTCTGTTGATTCCTTGTGTTCTCCTTATTATTATGCTGGAGCGATGATGTGTAGGATTTGGGGGTTGCATGAATCCTCAAAATTCTCCATAGAGATGGTACCTTTAATGGAAGCAGCATGCAATAGTGAAATAATGGATTTGGGGAATATATTATCTGATAAGTTAGCAATAGCTATTCTTGAGTTCAGAAACAAATCCCACATTACTGATAGATTCATTCCTCCATTTTACTTTAGTGCCTACATCTTAGACACTCTCTGTTTTAATTCCGAATTTCCTGTGCTGGGGTGGAGATGGACTCCACAGGACCCCATGCCCATTCATATCTATCACCAGAAGTTGTGGAAAGCCCATTATAAACACCACCTATATCAAGTTTCCAATGGATTTACGTTACCCATTTACTATGCAATTTTTGATAAACCTGCTCCTAAGTTTTCCTCTCAAGCAGAGATTGACTTGACAGCCTTAGGAACCTGGTTCAGAGAAGAAAAATTTACATATGTAAGAGTTTTCGGCAGTCATGCCAGGCCTCATGTCCTCCCCTTGTATATACCCGACAAACTATTGGCTCGAGAGATAGCATATCAGCTTACATCCGCAGGAGCTACAAAAACTCTGAGGAATTCAAAGAAGCAAGTCTGGCCTCCTTTTCCTCTAAGGTGTGGCGTTTATACTCTGCATGACTACAAGCATGCAGAGAAAGAAGCAAAAAAGATAAATATACTGAATCTCGCCACTCTTCCTAACAGACGATTTGATCCAAACAAAGTCATCTATAATGTTCTAGAACATGAAAAACTCACTAAATTTGAACATAAAGAAGATGAGTTTGATGACCTATTCTCCTCGGCCGAGTCGTTATTTCAGGTTCAAGCGATAGTTAAAATGAGATATCACGACAACAGGTTAGTTGAATTTAACAAACTTAGAGAGCATAGGTTGCAAACTCTGCCTCTAGATTTGTTAGCCACTGCCCCAATGACACAGTCAAGTGAGCCTGAACAACGACTTACCAATGAACCTCCTGCTACATCAGAAATTTTTGAAGAAGTCCAAATAAGAGAGCAGGAGGAACTCCAGAGGAAAGAACAGGAAGAAGCACAGAGGAAAGAACAAGAAGAGGAAGTGCAGAGGAAAGAACAAGAGAGAATACGTGAGGAGGAACAAAAAAGGCAGCATGAGCAGAGCAGTAAGGATGTGAATGTCGATACCTAGATTGACCCGAGATTGCTCCAGGAATGGCAGCAATTCGATTCAATCATAAGCAATCTTGAAAGCTCAAGAGATGCCGATATATCCAAAGCGGCTGATACACAGGATACAACATCAAAAGAGGTTCCAAGCGAAGGAACCAACGGTCTACCCCCTACTACAGACTTAGAAATAATTCCCAAGGATCGTTCGGATCAAATCATTTTGCAAGTGGAGGATATACCTCTATTGGATGTCTTTTACAGCCCAAAGCACAGGGCCGTAGTAAAGCGACAACAGAAAAGGAGAAGGATTCATCAACCTTCCTTGTTCCCTGAACAAATAGTGACAACCAACGTAGTTTGGAAGGAGGAGTTCGATCCTTCCAATGACCTAACAAAGTTGTCCCAATATGCTGGAGCCTATTCGGAAACCACCATGGACAAGGCATCGGAAGTGAGTAATTTGTTAAAAGAAAAAGACCAGGTGATCGCTTCGTTACAAACACAACTATCGGAGGCACATTAGAAAGCAGAACAATTAGAACAACAATTGTCCATGCAGAAACAATTAAATAATCAACTGAACAAGCAGTTGCATGAAGAGAAACAGAGGATAGATTCGGGTGCGATTCAAAGGCAGAAAGAACTATCATATGCATTAGCAAAATTGAAGACAATGAATGAACAGATGGTAAAGAAAAAAGATGAGCAAATTGCTCAATTATCAGGTCAAATAGAGAAGTTCAAGAGTCTTCCACAGCCTGCCGATTTCAGGGCAGAAGCATTACAGATTAATAAGGCACTGGTAACACAAATAAGATTATTGTGTCATAAAATTTCTCAAGTTGAACCCCTGTGTGACATAACAACATCAATAATAGATAAATCAATCGATGCCAGACAGGACTTAGAGCAGGCCGATGAGAACTTATCAGATTTTCTTACTTGGCAGGACACTAGTGAGGGACAGGCAGCAAATTTGCCTAAAATCTTAGAATCCCATAAATAAATTCTATTCATGGAGTGGCAGTCCCAATTGATGAAGGCAGAGAGAGCATTTTCTAGATGCAAATTATCCACAAGTAATTTGATTGAATTGATTAACAATACTCTCTATTTATCTAATATGATCTCTCAATGTACACCAGGTAAATTACTATCGGCCAAAACAGTGGAGCAATCATGTTATTTAGAGCTGGAAAAGAATGGGAGATTGATCACATGTATTAAAAGTTTAACTTGGGACACCTATTGGTTTTTCCTAGTAAAACCATACAGCCAGAGAGCCACCCTCAAGTGCCTAACAGATGCTATCGGGTGTATCATTCCCGATATACATGATGCCACCTATTCTGCTCAACTCAATTCTCGTCTCAGTCGCCCTCAAGAAGTGGAACCGATGCTAGCGATATGCTAACTCAGGTTGAAAGGCAAATAGCCAGAGTGATGAATCATGCTTCCGACTACCAGATTGCTGTCAGGGAGATATTCAAGATCAAGTTATACCAATTTAGTAGCATTTTAATTTTGTAGTTAATTAGTTTAATTTAGTATTTATAGACCCTTTCATGTATTTAGAAAGGGTCGTAAGTTTTTGTATATGACTTAAACCTGAAGTTGCACTACTGTACTTCAGGTATTTTTTTTATAAAGACTGGGCCAATTATTCCAATTTTGATAACGAAGCTTTTATGTGAATGTGCACTACCGCCTTTATTTAAAAGTATTTCTGAGTTGAAAGAAGGATTTCGAATTACGATTGATGTTGGGAATGATTTGTAGCTCATATGGTACTACTATCTATGTCTGAATTCATTTTTTTATATGAATTGTTATTTGATCATTCTTGCTATTATTGAATGTATGCATGTGTTTTAACATCATTCTTTATACTTTCCACTATTGGATGTTTACAACGTGCTTTTCTTCCAATCATACATGTATCAGTAATATAAAAAGATAAGTGTAACAATGTTTTATTAATTACTTTGTTCAACTATTTGAACAAAGCAATTATTATATGAATGAATGTCTATGTTTATTGAATAGAGTCATCTATATGCCTATTGATGAACAAAGATTATCAAATGTTGCGCTTAAGAATAGAAGCTTCCCGGGATAGAATAGTCATTTGTATTTTCGCTTTTAGATTAAGTCATCCATTCATTATCACTTATTAGAAAACCAGTCACTCATCCATCCCTTTTTATTCATTACTGGGAAACTGGTCCCATTATATCCAGTCGGAGCCATGATCCCAAACGGAAAAGGAGTTGTATTAAGGTCCGGACCGGGTGGTTATCCCCCGATGTTGATGCAACGATTTTCGAGGCCTAAACACGGGGCTAACCGTTTATATTTCTATCTTAAGATCTATCTTTCCTGAAGGCTGGGCTTATATCTCTTGGCGAGTGGACTAGAGGGGCTTAGATTTCTTCACGAGTGGATTGTAGGCACACGACTGATATGTAGGCTTGAAAGGTCAGGTAAGAAGTAGGCTTTGAAGAGCAGTTGAGATGTAGGCTTTTGAGTGAAGATGTAGCCCATCTGCCGTACCAGTGAGATCTCCCACTGTGACCTTATAGCTCTGATTTGAGATCTCCTTGGGTCAATGTTCACACCACACCTGGCTGGTTCATTAGCTTTCACACAACAATATAAAGACCACCCCTGAGGAAGGCTAATCTACCTTGGCGCATTATTATATACTGAAGAAGATATTGTTGAATCACTTGCTTAAACAACTGAATAACTTACTGGATCTTCACCACCTGGTCCTAAAGCTTCCCTTGGCTCTGCTTTCGCTACGGGGTAACCCACTATTGCCCCTTAGACTATATATGGATATAAAATCAGATCTAGGCATCTTGGACGTGCTTTTATGAAACTTGACTATGCTTTACTATGGACCTTGAATTGCCATTTTTTCATTCTGATGTAGTAAAAACCAAGACATATCTTAAATTAACGAAACCACCATAATAAGGAGGCCCCAATCAGATTCAATCGAATCGCTACATGCAAGTTTCAGTAACATGGAAAGATAGTTGAAAGCAAAGTGACAACAATAATTCAAGGCAAGTTTCAAGGGCTTCCGTAGCCCATGGATAGACAACTCATTAACTCACATTTGACTGACGACTCAACACTCTTCTCCCTACTTGATGAAACCAATATGCAAAACATGATGCAATGTCTTTAGGTCTTTGATAAAGCTTAAGGAGAGTTGTTACATAAAAGGAAAACTACCATTTGACCTATTTATTTGCTTTGATGACATGCCTCCATGGTTCCCTAAAGAGTGGAAATGGATAGAGAGAGGTCAAATTTGAAGATACCTAGGTATACCATTTGATATTTAAGTCTCCCTAGTTAAGATGCGGGATTGGGTTATTAATAAGTTGTCTACCAAAATTGAATATTGGAATTCCCAAGATCTATCCCTAGTTGCTAAGGTTCAGGTTGTTGGGAATATTATAAGCTCAATGCACATCTATTTAACATCTTTATGGCTGCCATGCAAAGTAGGGTTTAACATAATGAAAACACTAATAAGGGAGTTCCTCTGGGCTAAGGAGTAAGCTAAGAAGGGGCTAACTCTAGTTGCTTGGCACGTCTGTACAATATCCAGTTATTAAGGAGGACTAGGCATCCTCCATTTGCAAACTCAAGGCATTACACTATTAGTAAAGTGGTTGACTAGGCTACTAATAGGAGATTATTTATGGAAAGACCTCATTAGGGTGACACTTAAAGCCCTTATGGCCAAAGTGTATGTCATTAAGAACATCAACTAGATGAACACCCTAATTATAGATCCTCACTTATCCATTAAGGGCAACTCTTTTATAAAAAGTCTCCAGAAAGATTGGCAATAAGTTTCCCCTCTTCTATATTAGAATGTAAAATATGCAATTATGGTTACTGATCTCTTTCATAATAATATATGGTGGTCACTTTTGGTAAAGTAATAAGTCTTTATTAGGTTGGGCAGACCTACCTATGGTTTTGTGCATGGTTTTCACACATGTTTTTGGATGCGATGGCTTTCGGTCCATGGTTTTGGACGCGATGGTTTTCGGTCCATCGTATTGGGTGCTTCGACATGTATAAATATGTATTGTAACATTGAAAGGAACATAATGAAAAATCAAACTGGTAGTCCCAGTTTTGGGATCCAAGGGAAAATATCTTTGTATATGTGTTTAATGTGTTATGCTCTTGCATTGTTTATTTTCTATGTTCTAGAATTCATATGCAGGTAATTTATGTACGGGGTTAAAACCTACAAGTGGTATCAGAGCTCTTTTGGCTTCAAGGGGACACCTTTATTGTTGAGGGGTTTTGCTCGGGCCTGTGGCAGACCCTGTTTAGTGGGAGATCTACGGGATTGATTCTGGTGGTGAAAGAAGATGGCGAGCAGTGGAAAGATAGAGATCGAGAAATTTAATGGTCATAGTTTTGAGTTGTGGAAACTCAAGATGGAGGATCTATTTGTGGATAAAGATTAGTGGATCGTGGTATATCCAAGTACTAAACCATCAAGAGTATCTGATGAAGAATGAAAGAAGTTGGATCGAAAGGCAAAGAGCACAATACAATTGTGTGTCTTAGATTCAGTATTGCTGAATGTATTAGGGGAAGCTATGGCTAAGGCTTTGTGGGACAAGTTAGGGAATTTATACCAATCCAAGTCTCTGGTGAATAAACTGTTCCTACGGAAAAATCTATATATCTTGAGGATGAAAGATGGAGACTCGGTGACAGAGCATATGAATGCATTTAATACTGTGGTAATTCAGTTATTATTTTTTGATATTAAAATTTCAGATGAAGATAAGTGCATCAATTTGTTGTGTTCTCTTCCAGATTCGTGGGATAGTCTAGTTATTGCAATAGGTAGCAATGCAATTGCCTTGCAATTTGATGAAATAGTCTCATCCTTGTTGACGGAGGAGATGAGATGGAAAAATATGGAGAGCTAGAATGGTGATGCCTTGTCTGTACAAGGACGGTCCCATAATAGAAACAAAAATAAGTCATCAAGTGGGAGATCTAAATCTCCAGGAAAACATGTAAATGTGGTTTGTTGGAAATGCGAAAAGGAAGGGCACTACAAAAGGGACTGTAAATCTAAAGTTCCTAACAAAGGAAAGGGATTTGATGATGCTCCTTCTATAGAGGTGAAAACCACCTCAGATGAAGATGGGGATGTGTACTTGGCTTCTTCAAGTACACATGTAGATCATGAGGCATGGTTGATTGACTCAGGTGCATCCTTTCACTTCCCTCCCTATAGAGAATGGTTCTATGAGTATGATAAATACGATGGTGGTGATGTCTTCTTAGGGGATGATAGGAAGGCTAGAATAATTGATCGTAGAAAATTAAAGTTGAAGTTGCAAGTGGAATGGTTAGAACGCTTCCAGATGTTCTACATATTCTTGCATTAGCCAGAAATCTGATTTATGTAAGCAAGCTAGATGATGCAGGTGTAAAAACAGTGTTCGAGAAGGATACCTGCAAAATAGTTTGGGGAGCACTGGTATTGACTCAGGGAGTTCGAATTGGAACTCTGTACAAGCTGCAAGGTAGCACTATTATTGATGGATGCAATAGTACTGTGGCTCCTGAAAATGGAGCAGAAAATCTAGTGGTCTCTGGAGAGAAGACCATGTTGTGGCATGAAAGGCTTGGAAATATTGGAGAGAAGGGCCTTCAAATACTTCATGGTAAAGGTATGGTAGAAGGTATGAGTAATAGCTCTTCTGGTTTTGATTTCTATGAAAATTTGT